>APFE030549373.1:0-56758 GCA_000404065.3 Pinus taeda | reverse complement strand
TATGTCACAAAGCCCTTTTAATATTTCCAATTGTTGAGGTGTTGCACTAAAGAAGTTGTTGCTTTTGTATCCTCATAATGTGCTATCATTTCCTCCATGAGAATTAACCATGTAACAAGTTGTTTACGAGAAAAAATCCCTTTATACCATAAAAATTGATCCGATTCTAAATATGAAGATTCAATACATACCTTCTGTAACAATGGTACACCATGTAGATCAAAATATCGATCCATCTGAAGTATCCAATTTGTCGGATCCTTTCCATCAAACTTCCTCATATCATCTTTTCTTGATTTTAGGAGCTCAATCTTGAAATGACTATAACTCTTTAATTTTGGTTCATCCAGTTCTAAAATTGCATCCTATAGTAGCCCTCTGTGTTCCCTTTCCAATGCCACCAGTCTGATTGATTTTAGATTCTCCAAGAAAGAGTTATGCACAATCTCCCAAGATAACCTTATTATATACCTTTTAAGAAGAGCGAACTTGTATGAAGTTCCATGTGCCACTGTTTTGACCTTCAAGTCTAAAAAATGTACAAAGGAAAGTACAGTCTCTCCTCTTTCTGTAACTTCTTACGAAATTGCAATATGATGCTCAAAACAAAAGTTATGATAATTTTCCCAAGGTCACCTGTTTGGAAAGTAATTCAGGAGTCTTCAAAAAGACCAACTTCCTTAGATCATATATCCGCAAATATAGCACAAAATGCTCTAAATTTTGGACCCAAGGTTCAATGCGATTTCTTATCAAATGGTTTTTTTTTTTTACTTCTGAAACGTTGTAGAAAAGGAGTTATAGAAAAAATGCCACGATGACCTATTTGGAGCAGCAAAACCCTAGAATCCAAAGCTCTGATACCAAATGTTATGAAACTAGCTCATAAAAAGATAGAAAATATAGTTGAACACCTTAGAATTCAGCCTCTTTGAGGGGGCAACCTCCTTTACATTACACAAAAGAACAATTATTGGATGATATAAATGAAAAGACCTCCTTTCTATATATAGGAGTCTAAGGGGTCATAATATAATCAGAGCTGACATAACAATAATAATGTAAGGGCATAATAATAACAATAGTGGGCTTATATGGGGAACAATAGTAACAATATGGGAATTATATGTGTACATCAATATAAGGAGGGGGTTGTACTAATGACAATAAGGAATTACACCAGTAGTATAGGGGCCTAACGGGTACCCTCGTCCTTTCGAAAAAATTTTCACCTCAAATGAAAGCTAGTGGGAAAGGGGAGGTTTACATTTCTCCATGTTGAATATTTCTATCATGGAATCATGAGTGTCAACTACACTAATAGCCAAAAAAAGAGCCTTCCTTTGTGCTAGACAAGTTTGCAATACTTCATGTCTAGACATAGCTAACGATAGTTCTAGGAAGCACGTGCAGATATATTATGTGATGTGTGACGAAGTGCCCATTTTGGGGGATGAATTACAAGATCACCAACCAACCTTTCAATATAAAGATCTTTGGGTGATGATGGGTTTGAACTCGAGGAAACATCTGGAGCATTAGCGACTTGAGCTCAATAAGTTTTGGCTCGCATTTGAAGATCAACCATTTCAAACGTGTAAATGGTTGATGGTCCTTCACCAACTAAAGGATGTTGTGAATCATCATTGTCCCCTTACAGGGGTTAAGGTGGGTTCGCAATAAGATGATGTTGCTAATGAGCAGGGAAAGGGTTGTGAAAGACTACAAGGATCTAACCAATGTCATTTTTAGCAAGAAGATCTGTGAATTCTTGGAGGCATAGACAATGATGTGTCATATGGTCTTCTGCACAGATTTTGCAAGTGAACTTGACAGCTTTGTCCTTTCCACTGTCATATGGCGCAACAAATTTATTTTTTGGGTTTGACTTCTTGGTTGGCTACTCTTCAGAAGGAGCAATATTTTTTTTATTCTTCTTATTCTTACCATATGGTTTTTGTGTATTCTGCACAAATTTTATCGCGACAGTAGGAAGAGCATCTAATTGGCTAGCAGGATCAACAAATAAATGGAAAATGTATATGCTAATTTTTTTTACAATAGACCCAAAGGTAGCATCAATAATACCATCAGTGTACATTCCAGGTTGCTGAGTAGCAAAAGCATTGGAAGTTCTGGGGGCATTGTGGATTACATCGTATAATGTGCTAGAATGTGAATAAATCAAATCTATGAGTTGGGAACAAAAAATGGATTGGTATTTAGTGACTACACCACCTAAGGCAACATCCTTGGCAATATGAGGAAGAAGTGATTTATAGAATCAATCTCCTAATAGACAATCCAGAAGGGGTGCTTTGACTAGCCTTTGGCCATGTCTCCATTCATGAATGTGATTAGAGATGTGGTTGGAGGTGTCTTAGCATAAAGTAGTAAGGAGTTCCATCCCAGTTTCATAGCAGATGGGTAACTGAAGGTGCTTTAAAAATTCCACTACGAAGGTGCCAAGGGTATTAACGCACACGCATGGTAACTCAATGTACCACTTGGTGGCATTGCCAGTATGTGTGTGGGGGGAAGAGCTTGAGCAAGAAACTTTCATCCACCATGGAGTTTGACATGCATGATAGATGATAGTGGTGACATTTGTACCTTGATCGTCCCCTTAGTTTCCTTCAAAATTCATGATGTTGGTAGGAATTTTCTGTGGGATTGGAGGCCAGTGTAAGCTATGGTAGATGGGGTCATTGGTTAGTTTGTACAGATCAGGGATGTCGAGTGTTTTCAAAAAAGGAAAAGTGTTTGGTTCCCCCAATTCTGACCAGGGTGATGAAGAATGACTTGAGGGTCCTTGGAGTCTGCCCATCATATTATTCCCAACATTATACATAGGATTTTATGAATGGTAGTTTCATTGAGGAACAGTCATATATTGTGTTTTTCCATAGGGGTTGTTAGGATGGGGGATATAATCTTGATTTCCCCTAAGATAATAATTGCTTGCTTGACTCAATGGAGATTGAGAATGGGGTGCCGAAATTGATTGAGAGAGACGTGTTGAGGGATGCTGCCTACCACATAGTTTGTTGTTAGCACTTGAATGACATATGGAGGATTGATGTCAATCAATGATTGTCTAGTGTTTCCTATAAACAAAGGGGGAATTGTAATGCCCCCTACTGGTATGTGCATGTTGGGAATGGTACCTTGTAGAATTTGAATCTGGGGTTTGAAGTAAACAAAGGATTCCAACCAAAGGGATTACGGAAGGGATCCATGCTAACAATGCTATTTGAAGCGCTTTCTGAAGGTCCATGAGAGACAAAAAAGGGAACAAACTGGTATGTACTAGGTTCTGCTCATGTTGGGTGTAACTAAGTTTGTCAAACTTGGCATAGTTTGGATAGCAAGGTTCATGATCAACAATGTAGTACTTAGTGTCAGTTGGGGAAGTGAGGGTGGACCAAAATTTTCAACAAAATCCCATGACCCATTAGTCATCGACAAAATGGTGGGTGTAGGTATAGTGGAAGGCATTGTAGGTATAGGTACAACATGAATCAATAACAATCCCAAAGGATCAGTGATAGGAGGATTATAAGGAGGTACAAACCTTTAGTGAAGAAATATGCTAGCAATATTGAGTCTTGGGATGTATTTACTGATTCAGTGTTATATCTCAGAGACTGATTACTTGAAGATGGGTAATTCGGCTCATCGAGGCTCAAGTGATCCTCCAAAGTTAGCAGAGGAAGGCCTTGTTGTCGCTGAGATTGGTGACAAGGGACATATGTAGCCACAATGACAAATATATTTTATCAAAAAGAAAAATTATAGTGATATTCATTATAGTCTTAGTGATAAAAAAATGCCACCTAAAAAATAAAATAAAAATACTCTAAAAATTCAATAAAAAAGCAGCGGATATGACTCTGTCTCATAACCCCCATTTGCTAGAGATCAAACCCAGTATAACAATGGATAAAAGAGAGATCTGGTCAAATGTACAATTACAATTACTCTTGAACTTCACCCAAACCTCATATTAAGGGGCCAAGTAGTCTCGTGAAGATGAGCACCCCCCAAAAAACTAAAGACAGAGTATGTTCATCTATTTAGGTACCAAGGTAGGCCACCCCAGATACCTTGTATTCATATCTAAGAATTATGGCCACTATGGTTACCTCAAATCACAGACACTACCGAGGGGGACACAGTTGCAGACAGTACGCTGTGTGGGCAGGATACCTGAGTCCCCAAGTCATCTCTGATACCCTCAAAAGAATTCTTGATACACAGAATACCCAAAGGAGATGTAATCAAAGGTGGGCTACCCTTTTTCACATTTCAATGTTGTCTCTCACTTAGCTCCTCTTTCACTGGAGTGGTCCCAGATAGTATGAGTGCAACAAGAGTTTCTCTCTTTAGTGACACTAGTCTCAATTTTATGATCTCGGGTAGTTAACTCACAACTACCTAACCCAATATCCTAGCCTAGACTAATATGTGTGTATACTCAAAATGAGTTGTTGATTGATTTTATTATGAGATAGATTTTAAATCTACTTTGTTAGTGTCTTCGCAAGGGGTGTTGACATATGGAGTTTTGTGGGACTCTGACACAAACAATGCAAAAGATGATTTTAATTTCAATTTGATGAATGAGTTATTTCTACAAGGATTGGATCATTTATACATCAATCAGTACCATTCATCCAGTGCAGTAACACACTAGCACAACTTGTAGACATGCAATTCTCTCTAGCAATTAAAAACCAAATAAATGTAGAATCTAACAAAGTTTTGATAGTAAGTAGGAAATCCTTCAAACCTTTCAACCTCTTTCATAATGCCCCAAGCCTACAATATATAGACTAAGGATAATCCTTGCCAACTTTCTCATGAGTTACCTTTGGAAAAATTTAGGATGTTTCCTTGTTTTATTTCTCTTTCCCCTTCTATTAGACCCTATTAGGAATAATAATATCCTCAAACAGTTCAAAGATGGATGTTTGCTCCTTTTATGACTGACATATGAGTCAAAAGTGGGATATTATTCAATCAACCCAATCCTTTGAGCTTCAAAAACTCACCAAAGTTGAATGACATTTCCCCTACAGGAATACAGAGAGTTATGCTAGGGAACAACACCCCTAGTTCATGCTTGGGGAGCATTATAACTCTTCTTGCTAGTTCCTCGGGAATGCTACCCTAACAAATAGGACTATGAACATGGTCAATCTTTCAATAAAACTCTCTTTCTCCTCTGAGCTAATGAGGAGGTCATTTTCATTTATAACAGTGAAGGAAATTATTAGGGGATAAGAGACACAAGAGATTAGGGGAATTTTAGTTGTTAGGAGATTGGTACTTTGTGGGTAGGGGAATCCAACTTATGCTTAATTCTATCCCTCCATATCTTTTGAGATTGTTGGGATGCTTTACTATTTCCAAGGCTTCACGAATATTTATTTTGTAATAATGGTTTTCTTTTAAGGTTATTTCTGTGTCTTCTGGGAAATCATGGTGTCTGGTCTTCAAGGAGTGTTCGATAAGAGTTGATGATTTTCTCCTTCCATTATTTATATCTGCTCCATGTTCCTTGAGCCTAATCTTCAACAATCTTCTTGTTTCTCGAATGTAACACTTTCCAAAAGAACATTTAACTTTGTATACACCTTTACATTGGCAGTGATCCATATTGTCCTTGACCGATCTCATTCTGTGCTGGATAGTATTCAAGGTTTTAAATGAGGTTAAAATGCCCTTTTTTCTAAGAATCTTGGCTAATTTATCTGTAATGTCTTGGATGTAAGGGAGATAAGGTATATCACAAGGGGTTTGGGAGCTTGAAGTGGGGGATTTTGTTGAGTATTTGGATATGTATTTCATGATAGCCATATTGGTGTACTTGTTCTTGAGATAGAGCTTATCTCCCTTGCATCCAAGGCATTACAAATAAATTAGCCAAGATTCTCAGAAAAAAAGGAATTCTAACCTCATTTAAACCTTTGGATACTATCCAAAAAAGAATAAGATCAGTGAAGGACAACATGGATCACTCCCAACATAAAGGTGTATACAAAGTGTTGGCTTAATGGGGGTTGACCTAGGTTCAGAGTTATTCATGCCAACCAACAAAACCCTAACTACTGACCCTTTTGGCAACAACCTGCATAGTGCAGGTTGTAGTCTCAACCGAATCAATATTGGGGGATGTTAGAACTCGATTTCTACAATGAGAGATCGTGTGATAAGTAATATGAAGCCCTTGTGCTCAAATCTACCTTCGCACAAATCAATATCTTCCTATGGTTCTCTACTGCAACTCTATCCAAATGGCTTCCAAACCCTCATGAAATTCTACGATTAGGCTTTTCAAACATAAACGAAGAAGACTTACAACTTTCACTTAGTAAATAATAAATCTAGATCTTCCTTCATGTAGATCAACCTCCTTTGAACTATTATCATAAAAAATTTAGCTACTACCTTCGCAAAAATAGATCATTACTAATATCATGCATAGATATTAAAGGTTCAAAATATTCACACAGAGGATACTCTTTACTTCATAGAAAATAGATCATTTAAGAAATAATGCATAAACTTAAAAAGAATTAAGAACAAGGTACAAATGCAAGAGATTCAGTCCAAGATCAGCCTTTATTATATTTAGCATTCAAATTAGAAACTCTTCCACCCTGCGCACCCAGCTACAAGGAGTTGCACACTTAGTTGTAGGCTTACCAAGGTCTCCATGCACTCATCTATAGGAGCTTTCCCCTTTCTCCTAAGTATAGGAAACATAACCTTCCTTCCTTAACACTTGTTCTTCACCAAAAGATGATCTCTAGAGTCACTATGAGTCAAATATTTATAGCTTTTCTAATATAACATGATGGCCCGAGGTCTATGCATGAGTCTCAAAACCATCCTATCACTTACCCATATAAGAGGAAAAAGCCCCTTTGGCTCCTACTTAGCTACGCGCTCCAATTCCAAATTTCACGGAGACTTTACATTATTTACAAAATTCTATTCAAAAATTGATTAAACTAACCCAAAATTGACCGTAGGGACCCTATCCCAATAGGCCCCCAACACAAATTGGGTGAATCACCCTTGATTCACTATATTGGCACCTTAATCTTGTTCTAGAGGTCACTAAACTTGACTTGCAATGTTTCTATGTCAGTAGAACCCTGTACCACAGCCTGCTATACTTCCTCTACAAAATTTTCTATAGTCGGGCCTTCTACTACAAGGCACACCAATATTTGTGTTTTCTAAAGTGTCTTTAACTTTTCTTGGACTGACAGAGTAAGGTAACTTTCTTCCTGTGTCCATGGTTGTATTATGGCATTTAGAATGACCTTTTTCCTTTGGGTCTCTTCAATTTGTGATTGCAACTGATTTCCTTCTTGCAATTGAGTGAGGCACTCGACTGGCGCCAAAGTGTAGTTAGTCACCTTCACTTGATCAAACCTTCACTGTGTCTCTCGGATATTTGTGCCAAGTTTCTATATGTTTGGGTCCTCCTACAGAGTCATCAATAGCTCCATGGAATGTTTGAATATCAACATGCAACCTATGACTATTGCATCCAAAGTGCCCATGTTCTCCTTGATGGCTACTCTGCTCTACTCCCAGACCTCTAGCATAGTGGTTGGATACAAGTTCAACTGTAGATCTAAGCTCTTAATTTGGAATTCAAAGGTGACTCGATCGATCGTATCCTTCAAGTCGTGGAATGTAGAAGCCAATTTCTTGATCTTCACTGTAGCTTCAACGTCTTTTGGAATATTTAGCTCTGGGACTCAATTGCACACCTATCTCATTGTTGATTCCAAGCTCTAAATTCATGCTTGAAGTGCTTCCTTTTTTTTTCAGATCCTTAGTCTTCTTAGAGAACAATTGTTCATTTTTTACCTTAAATTCACTAAGTAATGCAAGCGTGTGCTTCTCTCTGATTCTAAACTCGTCCAAGACCCCCTGATGCAGCACGACTAAGTTCACCCCTATTTCTTTGATCATGCTCAAAAGAGCACGATCTTCCTCTGTTTCTACATGAACTGATCCTCTGGGTAAGGAGATGACTCTAAGGTCTAGAGTCCTTTCCATCTCCAATATTTTCTCACTCCCTTGCGCTAGACTTTTTTGCATCCTTCTCATTTTCCCTATGTTCGCTTAAAACCTGCATGTTTTGATCTCTAGGATATTCATGTATTGTTGTTCAAATTGCTGCCACAACTTCGTTATGTTGTCTCTAACTGTATCCCAATTTCGTTGAGATCCCCTTCTGTGAGGATCCTCAAGTCAATGCATGCTTGATTATCTGATTTTTGCTTCTTCCTTGCCTCGATAGTTGTCTGCTTACTCTGTTTCTTCAATTTGAAGGGAGTGCTCTACTCCTATTCTCCATCTCCACCCTACTTGGATAGTTCTTGCTCCACAATATGCTAAGAAGTTGATGCTTCAACTTCCTCTGTGTCAGTGCACTCTATCTGAGGAAGCTCTTTCATAGCACACTCCTTTTCAGCAGTTGTCTTAGTAGTAAATTCTTTCTTTCTCTACTCATCCAATGCTCGCACCACTACCTATGCTACTTCTTTTCATTTTGGTGCATCATAGCTTTCTCCACCCTAACTAGTACTTGCACCAACATCCGTGGGTTGTTGCCACTCCGCTAGCCAACTACTCACAATTTTTTGCATATCTGTTTTTAAAACTAAGTATGGAAACGTGTGCCATATATGCACAGGGTCTTGCCTCACCCTGATTGAGATATTATGGAAGTCGGCCTTAAAATATACAAAGTCCCTCAACTGCTTGAACAAGGTTGGAGAGAACCTTGGACGCTAACTGATTACTTTATGGAGGTCCATTTCAACCAATATCCAGAAAAAAACTTAAATTCCTTGATCCTCTCCATCTCCTTTGTCATCTACAGCGAAGCGAACTTCGTTTCCTCTGGTAAATCTTCTTCCTGTGGAGGAAAATGACTATCCTTCGACAGGCACGATGTTACTAGTAAAATTAGCAATAGGAGCCAGACATAGTGAAATGGATTTCTATCCTCCTGTACTTTGCAAAAGTTCATGAGAAATTCCTTACATAAATACTACAACTAGCTATACTGTACTCTCTTCACGCACTGGGTAGCCAATGACACTACTGGTGTCGGAGCTTCATCCACACGACATTTCCTCCTAATATTCCCTGCTAGAATTTGGGTAGAAAACTGTGCCACCAGGTCTTGAATGGAGCGGATAGAATATTTGTGTGACTTCTTGATGAATCCAAATTTAGTTTTCATCCTATCCGCCATCTCCTTTTCTCCACTTTTTCCCCCAAACTCCTTGGTAGAGTCCGCCACTTTATAGGGAAGCTTCGTAATCCTATGGATGAGCATATCAGTGATAGGGATGGGTTCACTGAGCCATAAGAACCCATCATGGACCAACGCAAATAGTTGGTGCACACACACAATGTTGATAATTGACTGGTGGAACTGTGGTATGCAAAGCATGTGTAGTAAACCGGCCTGCACGATGCCTCTAACCCATTTCATGGGTTATAGACATGCAACCCCAGTTTCTTCATAGTACATCTTTGTCATGTATCTATTAGTAGTTAAGTGAGGGAATTTATCATGGTTAATGAGATCCTAACCCTCCATATTCAACACCAGGATGCGTGCTAAGATCGTGCCTTCAAAAATGACATGTTCTAGTAACAATGGCATTAAGACAATAAATTTACCCGTATCTAGGTCTTTGGCTACATTCGTTTTCCCTTTCTACTGAGTGATATACTCTAGGATCCTAGTGATATGCTTTCCCTCCTCAGCATCTAATTCCTCCACGGCATCGCAACATTCTTCTGCCTCCATGTCAACTATTTTCTCCAACTTCTTTTCCTTTTCCTTCTTCTCCTTCTGTCGAACCTCTAGATTTTTCCTCGGTGATGCCTCACTAGTACATGTTTCTTTTTCTTCTCCTTAGCAGTCAATTTCTTCAAACTAGGTGACCTCGGCACCATAATCATGAAGGGTGTAGCTTCCATGCTCCTTATTTTAGGGGCTGCCACATTGAAGATGGAATCTTTAGTTCTAACAGCCTCTATGAGATTTGTTATAGTCATTCGGTCGAAGAAAAAGTTCACGGGCTACTACAGATAGGTTTGAAAATGAATGTAGTTACAAGAGTTCCTCCTATTCTGTGCGCTTCATAAACTTAAAACAATAAAGCTCATAGAAAATTATCAGAATGAAAAATGTTTATTTGTAGGCCGACATGCCATATTTAAAAGGGTTTTCAAATTAAAATCTGACCATTCCCTCCATTTTCTGATCATTAATGTGTCTTTGGTAGTAGATCTCCCAAGATTTTCATTAGAAATGGTGCCTACCCACTCCTCTTAACAAGATTCTTTTCCATAAAATCATGAATAGTGCCTCTAATGGCTATTTTTGGAACCATCTACATGGTACATCCCCCTGTGGTGCAGCTCATCTAGCATAGCTTCACCTCTCGCACTCCTTTCCTCCATCGCATAGCCTCCCTACTATATTTTTCTCCCTTTCGGGTAGCATAGTTTATAGTCTCAGAATCCTGCAGTTTCATAGATTTTTAAGGTTGTTCTGCTAGCATGTAGTCAGTGCAGAGGGGCAGGATCCCCTGTATATAGCTTCATCCTACTTCCATTCAATTTCCCAGGGAATGGCTCCCCATTCAACTTTGCGAGCTAAACTATGCCACCATACATGATCTCCTTAACAACATATGGCCCCAACTAGTGCATTTAAAATTTACCTGGAAATTTTTTGAACTTGCTACCATATAGCAGCACTAAATCATCCACCTTGAAAGTGTGCAATTAATATGGCTATCATGCCATTCTTTTTCCCGTTCCTTTTATACTTTCTAGTGAAATCCTACAAGAAAGCGGACCTCTTCTAACTCCATCAGCTCCGTGAGCCGTTCCTCCAAGGTCTCATGATCCACCATCTCTATCAGAGATGCAATATGTAGAATTTGCATAATGTACTCCATAGGCATCACTGCTTCAATCCCGTAGACCAACCTAGATGGTGTTTGGCCTGTCAACTTCTTGCAGGCCGTCCTGTATGCCCATAGTACTACTAGTATAAGCATATCCCAATCATTCCTCTATGTATTGCAAACCTTTGTCAATGAATTCTCGAATATTTTGTCAAATACTTCCACCATTCCATTTTCCTGTGGGTGATAGGGTGTTCCCTTTTGGTGGTATACCTGGAATTCTTCAAGCATCGCAATGATCATCCCATTCAACAAATGTGTACCCCTATCACCCATGAATATCTTAGGGAATCTAAACCATGTTAAGACATACTCAAAAGAAAACTTTCAGCGGTGGCAACTACATAATCCTTCACTAGTTGTGATTCTGCCCATCTGGTTAAATACTCTATTGCAGTAATGATATACTACATGCCTGTCTTCTTTCATGGTGGTTGTACTAGGCCTATGAAATCAATAGTCCATTTATCAAAAACTTGCAATGAGACCTTAGGATTTGAAGGCAATTCATCTCATGGTGAAGGTTTTCGCATCATTTGGCAAACATTGCACACCTTGCAGTATGTCTTAGAATCCTTATGCAATGTCGACCACCATAACCTAACATGCAAAATCTTCTGCGCAATTCCTTTTCTTGCGTAGTGTCCTCCTGTTACTCCTCCATGTGCCTTAGTGAGGATACTAGCGCATTCAAATTCTGGAATAGACCTTCAGAGTATTTCAGATGTTCCCATCTTGTATAAGTGACCCGAAATCACTAAAAAATATGTAGAGTGGACTACTAATTCCTTCTTCGAATGAGTGGAATATCTTTTTGAAGCTATACCTGTGGTTAAAAACTGAATGATATCAGTAAAATGGTCATCAGCAATGGTCATTGCAAAGGGTTGTGTGTCTCGCAGTATTTCCTCCAAACTACTTGGTTCTTTGTCCGTTTTAATCCTTAACAGGTTGTTGGGTCTTGCGTTCATCCTTCCAAGCTTCACAATCACTTCAAATTCATATTCTTGAAACAACAATAACCATCGGTAGATTCCCCCACACCCCCCAACATAGGCTCATTGACCAAATATTTCAGTGCAGAGTGATCTGTATACATTTTAAAATGTTTGCCCATCAAATAATGTCGAAATGTTTGCAGTGCATAGACTATCACCATCCCTTTGTGCTCCTTAGCGGAATAATTCTTCTTAGCCTTTGATAACTTTCTACTCACAAAGCCTATCGGTTGATCAATTTCTCCTTCTCCTTCTTGTGTTAATACCGCACTGAGCGTAATGCAAGATGCATATACATGTACATGGAATTCTTTCTTCCAGTTTGGAAACACCAAAATAGGCACTGTTAACACTCAGGTTGTCCCTTGCTCCTTAGGGATACGGCCGAGGTAACCACAGACCAAGCTTTGGACTGCTGGTCCTAGCCTACCAGCAGTCAGAGAGGGCTCTCTCTTCGAGATTTAGCTTTGTTTAGGAAATGATCTTAGGCTAGCTATTGAGTACAAGGTTTTTTGTTTAAGTTTGGCGGGATGAATGATCAATTCAGGCAGTATTTGGCATGCAAAGCGCAAGAGGTTTAGAACATTGGGCATGGAGTCAAGGATGTGGACTGAAGGATGTGTTTTCTTTGACGGAAGAGGAATACAGAGCAGGATAGCTACACATGGACCAATATTGAAGCTTGAAATGAGACGAATGGAGGTCAGGGAATGAAAGACAGCTAAGTAATTTTCATTCGTGCTAACAGAGAGAACGTGAATGAATATCCTATAGGAGCAATTAAGAAATTCCTACAACAATATTCATTTACGGAGGAAACAAGTGCAAATATGAGCCTAAGAGGAATTCATATTATAGGCTAGTTTAGAAGATAAACATAGAGAAATAACAGGAATTGAGCACAGAGTGCTGTTAAGCTAATTCTGAGCTAGTCTTCTTTTCTGTTATTTAGATCATGATACAAAGGCGATATAAACACATTAAAACTGAAAACAGAGGCAAGAAAGACTTATTGAGCCATGAAGAAAGCACGGGAATCCTGTAATTAGCTCTTCAGCCATCAAGTCCACAACAGACAGTTCAAACACATAAGTTCCAGCAAGCTCTGTTCATTGAATTTCTTGGAGCGTACACAGCAAACCTCAAATGAGGTTAACGATCAAAACATCTCACCCTCTTTGAACAACGAACAGCGTTGTTTAAATAGGCAAAAATCTATTACAAGCAGATCTCAGATCGATCTGATGGAGTCACAGCTTCTACCCTAATCTCTGCTGAAGTAAATGCAAAAAATATCTATTTAAGCTGCGCTGGAGGCAGCAGCATCAGAATTGAGTTTATGGGTAATTTCTTGTGATGCGCTGGCTATTTGGTCATAACTGAGTAATAACTGCCCAGGAATCCTTTAGGCGGTTCCATAAATGATTTTTGTCTTTTTGGATTGAGGTGGTGGCTTGCTGTCCTTCTGTTCTCTGCTTTATTCCACGCCTCTGGTATTGGATATCTTCTGTTCTCCGCTTTATTCCACGCCTCTGGTATTGGATATCTTCCCGGAACAGAAACTGAAAAAATGTCCTAGTCTTTCTGGTCATAATCGACACTGACAACAAGTCAATAGATATGGTAAGAATGTGCTTAGGCAACAGGAGGCCGTAGCGCATGATCCTGAGATGTATCAACTGCAGCTGGTGGCATCTATTGCCACATTGCCATGCCAGGAATCAAGAAGCTCCAAGAAGGGATTGCGTAATTCTAAAGGATGGATTAATCTCATTTTCATCAGGAAATACGATTCTTACCGGCCAGCTTCGATGAACGCATACAATTTTTCGTTCACATGTCAGCGCGGGAGATGAATACCTGTTTCTCCAAGCTGTGTTTTGATTCCTTGTCAACTGTCAATCCTTTTAAAACTTTTCTCACACTGTCCAATGCGTGATTGTGATCCTTGAACTTCGATGATACTGCCCAGCATAAGAACATGCCCTAGATATGAGAAGGGGGCAAAAGAAATATAAGAATTCGGGCCACAGGGAATCTGATTTCAATTTGGAATAGGTTCAGTTACGCTTTCCAGGCAGGCTTTTTATCCTCAGCACCTCCTCTACCACATGGTGGCTTTCTGCTTTGTTTTTCTGCAACCCTTCTTCTTCGTCTTCATCATCGGGGCTCTTATCTTCCGCTTCATGAGATTCGATTGCCTTTGCCTTGAAGGGTCTCGGGGATTTGTGCTGCGGCTTGCTTCCGATCCCTGAAGTACCTGTTTCACATTCTTAGACTCAATAAAATGTCGATAGAGATTAGCTTGAAGATCCATTAACCTGAAGCAAACCGCCTCCATAATCTTTGGAGGTAGATGATTGGATAACAATGCATTTGTTCGGCGCAGGATAAACTTATTGACTTTTTCACTAAGTTTTGCAGAACGATTTGTACCTAACATCCTCTGTTCATCACTTGCAGTCGGCTCTCGTCCACGAAGAATTGGTATTTCATAGTAGCGACGAAATGTTGTTGCATCACCTAAAACTCCAGGATTAGCAAAACTGACCATAGCAAAAAACTCCTCAAGATCATTCTGCATCGGTGTTCCAGACAACAAAATCCTCTGTGGCATTTGAGATTGGCTAAAGCTCGATTCGTAATAGTTTGATCATTCTTAAGCCTGTGAGCTTCATCACAAATAAGGAGACAACTTCCCTCTTTCTTAAACTTGGATGAATGCATGCGCTACAGCCAGATGCGGCATGAACCCTGGAGATGAAGTCATTATAACCTTCATTTGTTGATCCAATCTTTCCTTCTCTGCTTTCAACCTTGTCTTTTCATCACGAAGCTCGTTTTTCTCTGTCTTCAATTCTTTATTGGATTGCCGAAGTCTAACTCCACATTCAACACATCGAATCATTTTGCCACTGTCCATCGAGCTTCCACATGGACAACACGTCTTTGATTCAGGTATAACAAAATCCCCAATTACATCTGAACGTACGATAGCATTAACACTTGGGCCATTTCGACTTTTTGATGCTAAATCAGAAGCGCCAGGTCCATGCATTTTCCTGTAAATATCATCTATGATCTTTGCCACCTCATCCCTCCCAATGAGATTTTTGTTTCCCATTCGATGTAACTTAGACCCTTCTTCATCAGAGAGCATTGCCAGTATTCTTTCGACAAGTACCTGTTTTTTCCCTTGTTTTGCCATGCCAATACGGCTCAGAACATCCTTTAGCTCTTTGAGGCGAAACAAGGCCAGTTTCTCCCATCTACAGTCATGGGTGTAGTGATCAGCTTCGTTGGGAGTAAAGGCTGTGCCAAAGTTACACAAAACGGATCCCCATGATTGATGCGGCAGATGTCACAGTAAAATTGAACAGGACTCTCTGGTGGAACACTTTCAACTGGATTTTCTGGAACAATCACACATCTTTCATGTTGCCTTGGAGTCTTTCAGCTCGCCTTCCTTTTCTCGTAGATTCACAAGAGAAAGAGCATCACTTAAGATTTATCCATTTTTGGAGGCTGAGTTTTAAAATGCCACCATGCACCATTCCATTAAAACCACTTGTTTCGGCCCCCTTCATGCCATTATCTGAGACTTCTCTTACTGCTTCAAATAAATGATAACTTAGGAGAGAATCAATGCCTAAACTTATTGGGTTGGCAGTGGAAATATACGCTTGTGAATTAGCTGGACAAGATGCCGTTTGTCCAGATTTTGGATCCGCTAATTCAACTGATCGTTGCAGTTGGCTAGAAGAAGGCCCATACGCTTTTGACTCCAAGTCTTTTTTTGAAAAGAGAGAGTTGAGATATCTTCAAAATTCAAACAAGTGGGTACAATAGGTGAATGCTCCATGCCAATGATTGTGCTAAATTTATCTTTCCAAGAGCTGTACACTTGTTCAAACCCCATCATACCTTGTGTCGATTTGCCTGCTTTTGAGTGCTCCTTAAATTGCCAGAAATAGAGGACATCTCAGGCTTTGATGCATCTCCAACATTTGATATAGGAAACTCCATCTTTTTTACAAGATACTCTGATAGATTGCAGATTACAGATTGAAGAGCTTGAATATCAGGATCCCTTAGATTGTCTGAACAATGACTAGTAAGTAATGTCACTGATATATTGTGCATGGTTTGAACAAGTTTGTCACAATCCTTCCTAGAGTCTGCAACAGCAGTCTCAGAAAAGACAGATTCACCATTTGTTATTATTGTGCTTTCTGAAAGGGAACCCTCATCAGTCGCAGCAGAACTTTGAGAACATTCAACTGCTGCAGTTTCATTGAAATAGAGAGTTGGTAACTGACAACCCTCTATCTTCTGATATTCTGTCGAATCTTTTAAAAACTCTGGCTCAGAAACTGTAAAATCCATTAAAGAGGGATGAAGCGGTGAGTTTGATCCTAAATTAGTAGGTCTTGTTGATCTTTGTACAAGCTGTGCATTTGAAACAACAGGTGTATTCTCCCTTGAAGACAAAGGAAATAGTCTTTTAGGCGTAGGCGGGTGGTAGTCTGAAGATAAAATATCCAAAACTGGAATAAATTGGCTATGATTGGCTGCAGTATCTTGAACTGAGTAATCCAAACCCAATTCATTTGATTTTGGTATTTTTATGGGATCATATTGGCCTTTCAAAAGATTTTCTTCCCTAGAACTTACCAGTCCTTGAGAATGGCGGACTGTTTCCAGAAAGCGGAAATACCATCAGATAACAGGCCATCCACTGTTGAAGGCAAACCCACTGAGTCATTCATAGCCTTGCTAGGATCATTCCAATAGCTAATTGTAGAAGAAGATAAAGGATTTGTGTCACAACCCAAGATAGGATTGGATGAATCTGTGCTTGCTGGATAATGAACTGCTTTCTCTGCTCTACTACTGCTGCATACAGTTGATGACTCCGGATATTTTGTACAGGAACCTTCAACAGTTGAGTGTTTAGTGCTTGTAATTCCCATATTCAGAGATGGAGAGTCTATACATTTATCAACTTGAGTCTTGCAATCTGATTCATGTAGATTGACTGATGGTATCTCAATAAACACCGGTGGGGACAAAACAGTTGTGTTCTTTGAATTCATGTTAGTATAGCAGCTATCTTCATTTGTACACGATATCCCAGTAATCTTGCCCTCTTGTTGCAAGGATGTTGACAATTCAGCAATGGAAACAGAACTATTCAGTGTGCACTCATCAAGGAGTAAACTTCGTACTCTGCCTGAGCTTCTGATGGTTTGGGCAGAAAAGATTTCATTTGCGTTTGAACCAAACGAACATTCATCATGCTCCGTTAAAGATTTGACAAAAGGAGAAGACTGGTCCTCAGACTCTTCAATATGATGCATTCCTTGCTCAGAAATATTATCAACAGACATTTCAAATGAAGGCATAACTGGGGGGTGTGCCCATATTTGCCATAGTAGCAAATTTCAAATATGGAACATTGCTGGAAGCAAAGCATGACATATTTGGCATGTAAATATGTCGATCACGAAAGGTGAATACCTGCTATGAGGAGGAGGCTAACAGTGGCTCCACTTGGGGATGGCTTTTCCTTGCGAAAAGTCAAGAACAGCAGGTCAGTATGCCTTGGTCTTTGATTGATGCTGTTCTCTGCAAAATTCCCCTTGCCGGCTGCCTTATTAATCCTACCTACCTACCCTAACCAGCACCTACTTTGCTGTCAGGTGAAGTCAAATAACCAGTGCAGCCACTTAAGCAACTGAAAAAAGAGATGAACTGGTTCACTGATTGTTAATGAACTTGGAAGCACTATTCGGTCATGTGCCCCTATGACCAAAATTGTGGTATAGAAAGGCCGTTGCTGATGTATTTGGTCCTCACGGAGAAAGCGTGCTAAAGAACTTGAGTTAAGAAGCAGTTCCATGTAGTCTGCTATAGGATCAATAAAAACATCATGTGGGATAGCTTCTTCTGGGCCTTCTTGGTCGGATGAAAGATTTGCCTCTTTGGTAATAAGCCCTGCAACTAAATCTTCAGTCTTTGCCTTGAAAACATAAACATAATTATCCTCAATCTGTAAGTCAGAAGGTAGTACTATTTCCTCATGACTTGGGGAAGGAAGATTTTGAAGAAATGCTTCAGGATTGTGAAAATGATATGACTGGATTTGAGATTGCAAGAATTCAATTTCATTTTCATATCTTTCAACAACTAAATCAAGAAAAAGGTTATGTGAGCCTCTTGCTGTTTTTAACAACATCAATTTGAAAAATTCTTCATCAAGCTCAAATTTTGATAAACTCTCCCTGAATACATCTAGAGCTTTATCAAATGAAAGATCTTCCACGAACCCGGTCATCCTGTCTTACTGATAATGCTTTGGAATATGGACTATTTGGTTGTCGAATTGGTTCGTTCCTCAGTGGAGTCTTGAATGAAAATGAAGTGGAGTCGCCAGGTGGATGCCGTTACTTTGGAGTGCCTGATCTCTGTCCACCATCGAAGATCAGAACTAAACATGAACACTCTTTCAGGTCCCCAGTGGAGTCGCCATTATGTTAACAGTCAGGTTGTCCCCTGCTCATTAAGGGATACGGCCGAGGTAACCACAGACCAAGCTTTGGACTGCCGGTCCTAGCCTACCAGCAGTCAGAGAGGGCTCTCTCTTCGGGATTTAGCTTTGTTTTAGGGAATGATCTTAGGCTAGCTATTGAGTACAAAGGGTTTTGTTTTTTTGGTGAGGAGAGAATGGTCTTAAGCAGAGAGGCATGCAAAGCGCAAAAGGTTTAGGACATTGGGCATGGAGTCAAGGATGTGGACTGAAGGATGTGTTTTCTTTGACGGAAGAGGAATACAGAGCAGGATAGCTACACATGGACCAATATTGAAGCTTGAAATGAGACGAATGGAGGTCAGGGAATGAAAGACAGCTAAGTAATTTTCATTCGTGCTAACAGAGGGAACGGGAATGAATATCTTATAGGAGCAATTACTTGAATTCCTACAACAATATTCATATACGGAGGAAACTAGTGCAAATATGAGCCTAAGAGGAATTCATATTATAGGCTAGTTTAGAAGATAAACATAGAGAAATAACAGGAATTGAGCACAGAGTGCTGTTAAGCGAATTCTGAGCTAGTCTTCTTTTCTGTTATTTAGATCATG
Organism: Pinus taeda; assembly: GCA_000404065.3. Taxonomy (NCBI): domain Eukaryota; kingdom Viridiplantae; phylum Streptophyta; class Pinopsida; order Pinales; family Pinaceae; genus Pinus; species Pinus taeda. The sequence goes on along the minus strand of APFE030549373.1, from coordinate 37,587 downwards.
ACACAAAGGCGATATAAACACATTAAAACTGAAAACAGAGGCAAGAAAGAGAAGAGGAAACTTATTAGTCCATGAGGAAACTCGAGAATTCTGTAGTCTTGTTCCTCAGCCATCGAATCCACATTTAGACAGTCAAACACCCATGTTCCAGCAATGCTCTGTTTATTAAATCTGTTAGAGCGTACACAGCAAGCCTCAATCAGATTATCGATCAAAAAACTCTCACCGTTTGAACAACGAACAACGTTGTTTAAATAGGCAAAAATCTATTACAAGCAGATCTCAGATCGATCTGATGGAGTCACCGCTTCTACCCTAATCTCTGCTGAAGTAAATGCAAAAAGTATCTATTTAAGCTGCGCTGGAGGCAGCAGCATCAGAATTGAGTTTATGGGTAATTTCTTGTGATGCGCTGGCTATTTGGTCATAGCTGAGTAATAACTGCCCAGGAATCCTTTAGGCGGTTCCATAAATGATTTTTGTCTTTTTGGATTGAGGCAGTGGCTGTCCCTTCAGTCTTCAACTTACTGTGCGTTTCGTTAACTAGGTGCAGAGCATTATGCGTTACATGTTTCCTATTCACCACTTATAAGAAAGTAAAGATTGCTGATCCTGTGCTTATGGTGAATGAAGATGGAGTCGAAGAGATCTAGGCTACTTACGCCCTCCTCAACCTGCTCTCTGGTTTCCGGTCAATAGATCGCTCCCCTGTTCCGTATATAACAAAAGCATCGTGCCACTTTATTGTCGTAAACAAGCTCTGAAATTCCTTGGGCAATAGCTGGATCATTTAATCCCGTAGCAGCATTTATATGGTGACTATCTCTGTTGTCAGTGCTGTTAAAATCAAGGGTGACTGGGATTTCTGAGAAATTTCGGACATTGTTTTCATCACAACTGTGCATTTGGGAATGGTGAAACCGGCATTAGGAGCCTCATTGCAAAATACAAAAGGGTGAGATCCAGTGAGACAGCAATGGTGAACATGAAAGTATCATGGGTATTTATAGATTGACCAATGGTCAAAAGAAATGGGGTATTTGGCTTTGCCATTGGTATTGCTATAAACACGAACGCCTTCCACCAGCAGGATCGACCCATTCAAACCCGTGGACGAAGGGCCTTCTGTAAACTCTCATCCAAATCGTTGAAGTCAGGTCCATCGTATGGAATTCGATCTCCTTCATCTGATGCCTTTTTCTGTGGGTGTTTGAAAACCATGGCATCGATTGAAACCTCTTTGGCATACCCAGTGCAAATAAACTCGAGGAAAGGACCTTCTCCTTTAGAAATAGTGACTGTTAGATAAACATGGGGTTCAACAGAAGCGATATCACTGTCCCTATCTTCTTCCACGCCAATTATGTTTGCACAGAAATCTATCCCAAGACTTCTCGTAGATGCATTTGCAGCTATTAGCCCAGAGACATAAGATTTCTCCTGAGACAATCCTCGAGCTCCATGTGAACCCGGGCCTTGTTTCAGCCAATCACCCGCAATAAATAGATTTGAGAAACTCGTCTTGGTAGATGCCATATACTGGTGTGGGCCAGGCCCAAAAAAAGAGTAACAGCTTCTTTGTATCGAAGCACACTACTGTCCACAATTTGAGTGCCCCCAAAACGTTTGTCACATTGACTCAAATACTTCATGATCTTCTCAATAACCACCTTATCTGACAAAGGCATAAATGGATTTGCATAATACAAATCAACCTCCAGGACACTTCCCATTTCGTTTGCAAACTCTTCCTGCAAAGTATTAAGGTCAAATAATGTGGCACCAATACCAGGTCCAATGCCAGAAAGAACATTTAGAAGGATTTTTAAGTTGCATCAATGAATCCAACCACAATCGAATGGCCATTACATCAACTGTCCCAATACTTGTGGTTGAAGAAAACTCATGACGAGCTGCTAAAGACCCTGATGAGGCCACAATTTTCTGAAGGGCCTTGACTCCCACAGCAAAAACTACCACATCTGCCTCGTACAGCTCTGTATCTCCATGTTCATTCACTGCTGAAACAGATGTGACTCTGTTAGAATCGCTGCACAGTACTACATTCTGTACATACTTTCCCCCAAGAATTCTTCCGCCTAATCTTTCAGTGGAACCAAAACGAGGAATCTGGCCAGCCTGTTGTTTGCCTTTCATGCGATGATAGCCTATGCTCTTGACAAATTGCCAGTTTAGAAACCTGCACAGCATAAAGGGAATCCAGATTTGATTTTCCATGCATCAAAAGCAGCTCAACTGAACACTGAACACCAAACTTTGAGAAGTAGATCAGACTTCTGTTGTGACTCTGAATTGCATTGTACACTGGTCATTCTTAAAATCTGTAGCCGGGAGTAAGCACTTTAAATTTAATACCAAGAACATAATTGCCCATAACTGGTGGTGCTTGAGACAGATTATAATATATAGCTCAGTTATTGAATATAAAGGAACGTTCCATTAATTCTGTCGAGGAAATACAGACAAATAATGAAAGAATGCTGCCACATGACATCAGACAACGCTCTCATCCATTTGGCCACCAAAATCCCCACTCCAGGACAACATGCAGGCTGATGACCTACTCTAGGTGGCATTGTAATTGAACTTTTTTTTTTAAAATATTTTCTCTCTGTCTGGGCATGGTTCATATATAATATATGCTTCCCTGGCCACAATTGATTGATCTGTTCTACACCTTTTCACACACGCCTTTTGGGCGCAATGTCTTACACCAGGCCTCTTTGAACATTGGATGGATATCATCATCAAGATCAAACCATTTGAAATTTACATTAGCCCTCGAGGCAGAGTATAGAGCAAGTTCCCGCTGGTAAAAGGCCAAGCACTGAAGTACAAACTTTTCTTGTGAGTCAATATCCATATTAACAACAGCATCATAGTCTTTCATCGCATTAGCATATTCTCCAATTGCATGGTGAGATGATGCTCTCAAGTACAAGCACTCTAAATTTAACTTATCAAACTCCAAGCCAGCAGAAAGCTCTCTAATAGCACCCTTATGGTCTCCCAATCCATGTTTAAGCAAACCAAGCAAACGATATGCATTTACAAACCTCCTATCAATGGACAAAGCTCTTTGTAAGCATTTCACAGCCTTCTCAGATTTTGCTAGCTCTTGGTATGACTGTGCCATATGACAGAGTTGAGCCTTCATTTCAATGCATCATGAAAAGGATTCTGAACTTGATACTTCTCTTAGTCTTCAGCCAGATGCCATTCTCAACCAGAGTAAAATGAACCATGCATATATCAAAAAATGTTTCACTGTCAGAGGATTCAAATATGGAACATTGCTGTAAGCAAAGCATGACATATTTGGCCTGTACATATGTCGATCACGAAAGATGAATACCTGCTATGAGCAGGAGGCTAACAGTATCTGTCAAGCTATCTTAGTGACGGATGATGGATTGAGACCAAACCAAGGATAAAAGAAGAGAGGGTCAGCAAAACCCAAAACCATGAGATGGTGGGGGGAAAGCCTAAAGGAACCTCACAAAATCTTAGGCCGATTGGTCTTGAGCGGGATACCAAACATGGCTCAGTTAATTGGAAAATTGATTGGGTGTTACACCAACAACATACTAATACTTTTTATGGTTATGTGATAGGTTTCACCATAAACTACGTTCAGTAAAGAGTGGAGGCTAGCAAAAGGAAAGAAGCAAACAGTAACAATGATGAAGACAACATGGGAAGAGATGGAAAAGATGCGACCAGGAAGGAAAAGAGAGACACGGGCAAAAAGATAGTAGAGGGGGTGAGGAGCTCCAATAGAGAGCAAAGCAAGAGAGGGATAAAGACATGAAAAGAACACATGAAAACCCTCATTGATGCATACATGGCAGGGAACCCACTGGAGGTTAGAGCCCAAATAGCTGGCTAGGAGTGAGAACTAAATGACAACATAAGAAACCAAGACATTCCCACGAAAGAATGGGAGGACATGGTTCATGACCCAAGTAACTCCAGCGAATGGCACACACTCTTCAAACAAATGATCCAGCAATACTGGGTCATGAAGAGTGTGGTGGCCCGAGTGTTGGCTTGTTGGGGCCTGACCTAGGTTCAGAAGTGATTTAGCCAAACAAATCCTAGTACTACTGGCCCTTTCGGCAACAGTCTGCGGAGCGCAGACTGAGGTCTCACCCGAAGTAGTATGGGAGGGTGCTAGAACCAGGTTTCCACACCCTGGAGATGTCTGATGATGTCAAGTGGTCTACTATTTGGCCCAGTGCACGCGTCATTGTGTGCACTTACCCGTATCTTGTAACATGAGACGCTGCCTTTGTGCAGCCTTATTCAGGGGCCGAGCAATGTTATTACCCAAGTCCTTACTCGTAGTCTGATATTAGTTGATTTTCTTAACTTATTTGTACGCTTTCAGTTATACTTAGCAATATTTACAATACAAGTGTGCACCGTAAGAAAACTATATAATTAGCTAAACAATATAAATGCAAGTAGTATCGAACATGTAATAAATTAGAATAGATACACATAATTGGGAACAAGACTTCTCTTTATTACTTTTCTTCCTTCTATTACAAGCTCAACTCTACCCTGTGCACTCAGCTACAGGGGTCTGTGCACTCAACTACAGACTCTACTAGGCCTCTGCACACTCAGCTATAGAGCCTTTTGCTACTACTATGACCCAAGACACTTAGACTTTTCTTCTACACTTCACTAACCATCATATTTTGTTCATTCATTTCCATATTTTCTTCCTTTACAACTTAGAGCCTTGCTCTATTTATAAAATCCCATGGTCCGCAGACCATGGGTAGGCTGACACTACATTCAAAACTTAGGGTGGACAACCCTGTGACTCTAACATACAATTCGCACTCCGTGCCCGCACTTCACAGAGTGGGGGGATTCCATCCCCAACAAGCCCCCAACACAAGCATTGTGACTCACCCTCGAGTCACTCTGTCAGTGCAACAATATTGGCGCAGAGTCCCTCCAACTAGTTCCGAACTGTCCTGATGTTCGCAGCGCACTGAGCTGCTGATTGTTGAACCTGCTACATTTTCTCTTTTGTAACCTTTGTAACTAAACTATTCTGATACAGTCGTACCCATATGTGTTTATAGTCCAAAACCCTTGTTTGGCTCCTTGGAGCATGAAGACTGTATTGTTGTTGACTAGTCAGATAGCCAACCCTCCTGTGTAAGGCTTCAAGCGGCTGTTGTTCACTTTTTCTCAGAAGGGTTCTCCATTTAATTTGACGAGCTGGACCGCGCCTCCATTTGTGACTTCTTTAACCACGTATGTTCCTAGCCAATGCATTTTGAATTTGCCTGGAAATGTTTCAAACTTACTGTCATATAGTAGTATTAAGTCATTGAATTTGAATGTGCGCAACTTAATATGGTGATCATGCTAAGATTTTTCACATCGTTTTTGAACCTGCTGATGAAAACCTGCCAAGAAATCTTCTTCCTCTAGTTCTTTCAAGTGTGTGAGTCTTTCCTCCAGAGCTTCATGGTCTGCCATTCCTGTGAGTGTTGCTATTCGTAGGCTAGGTACAATATATTCCATTGGCATTATAGCTTCCATGCCATAGACTAACCGGAAGGGTGTTTGTCATGTCAGTTTTTTTCACGTTGTTCTGTAAGCCCATAGCATTGCCGGTACGCGCAGGTCCTAATCACTTCGCTAGAATTATTCCATAAGCGCGCTGATGGTTTCATTCAGAAAATGTGTTCCATGGTCACTCATTAAAATATTTGGATAGCCAAATCGAGTCAACATGTTGTTAAACAATAACTTCGCAGTTGTAGCGGCTGTGTAGTCTTTGACCAGTTGCGCCTCCGCCCATCATGTCAAGTGTTAGTTCCAGTCTTCACAGCCTGTCACCAGGGATCAAAATGGGCTCTTATTATGTCTGGTTTTTAGAGATGTTTCGCACATGATATTCAGTGCAAAACATGTCATAAGTGTGTACAATCCCAAAACTGGTTTCTGGATTAGAAGATATGATCGAAATGAATGATTGATTCTTGGTTATGCATGTTTTGAGGTCAGTTGCTGCACACAGGGACAAGTTTACTACAAAATCAGTTTGGACCAGAATTTTACAAAAGTGAAAGAGGTTTTTTCCCATCACATACAAAATAAAAAAAACATCCTTCAATTTATGCACAGGTGTTACTATGTGGGAGATATGCAGTGATATTTGAAGCCTACATTAAAACAAAACAAATTTTGCATTTATTTTACTATTTTAGTCATTTTAGTGTGGTGCCATTTTACAACAGATAAAAAGTAATTTTGCAAAACCCAAGGAGTTTTTTGTTAACCACGATCCATATAACAAAATCATCTTTCAGTTTATTCACAGGTGTTATGAATTGGAATATTTGACTAGATCTTTACAGCCTATTTTTACAGATTTAAATATTTAGTGATTTCCTGTTTAGACATTATTTTGTGGCACATATTCCAAGCAACTGGGAATGAATTTCCAAACTTTGAGAGAGGTTTTTCTCACAAATGACATTATCTACAAAAACCTCTTTTTGTTTTGTAACAGGTGTTATGGTTCAAGAGATACGAGTTCATATTTGAGCCCTATTTTCAGAAATTCGGTCCAAAATTAATGTAACTGATTCTATCTTGAGAGAGATGGTTGAGCTCAACTCCCTTAGTACAGGGATGAGATAATTGTATATATTTGATGAATTTCATAGTGTAAAGGTTGGATTTTTGCAGCAAAGTGAGGCTGCCAGTGGACTGTGTAAAGTTTTCCTTGAATATTATTTTAATGAAGCTTTTTTTGCTCTTTAAATTTGGGATTCATCACGGTGTTTAATGTGCAGCATGTTTTTCTTGTAAATTCATTTCGATGCTCTGTTTTTTCTGCTAATTTGGTTACAACATTCTCTAAGGGAAGTGTTAGGAATCCATCCATGCATGATTCTCCTTTCACAATGATTATCTTGTTTGATGTAGTGGTTATCTTTTCAGAATCCATCCTCTGTTAGATGCTCTGTTGAGTAACCCCGTGCTTCTCTTTCTTCTAAAGTTTCCACTGTAGATCCATCCCTTGATTGATGCCTCCAGGGCAGTGGTATTTTCCCTTTTTTCTTCTCTCATTATATCTTTAATCTGGTTGTACATTGTGCTTACTTTTCCCCAAGTTTGCCGGTAGAAACTAGCCCCAAATCCATAGCCCAATAGTCCCTTCTCTTGCTGTTTTCAACCCACAATTTTCAACCAAATCCTTATTATTCATAGCTAGCCTAAGATTCAGTTATCAAAGCCACGTTCTGTTGGCAAAGAGAGAGCCCTCTCTAGTCTAGCAGGGCTAGATGCCAGATCAAAAGCTTGATCCGTGGTTACCTCAGAATTGAATCTTCTTAGCCTTGAGGTTCATTCTAAGTGCTAACATCAAGTATTCCATTGCAGTGATGATGTAGCATACGCCCGTTTTTCTCTGAGGTTTGATGGGTCCCACAATGTCAATGCCATACCCCTGGGTACGTACATCCTCGCATAGTTTGCCCATTTAAGCATTTTGACTGAGTTATTTGCTTGGTTCTTGTTGTGGATTACTCCTTCTCTGTTAGGGTTCTGACCCAAAGCCCTAGGGGACTTTATCCCTTAACAATAGCAGGTCGATGTTTCTAATTCAACTAAAGGGGATATTTGTGCTCACAAAAGTGAAGTAATTAAAGTTTCAAAGAGAGATGATGATAACGCAAAGCATAAAAACTTTGATAGTATTAAAATCCTCAACTTAGTGTTTAAAATTTTAGATGAGGATTGAATTATAAGATTCTAAAGATATAAATAACTTCATTATTTGACTCCTAGTTCATAAATTTTTCTTTTCTTGCATTAGTACTTCTATTTTGATTATTTGCTCCATCTTGAAAATCTATCAAGTATCTCAAAGATAAATCATAAATTAGAAGAAATTTATGAAAACTTTCTTTTCTTTTGAATTATGAACATGAGTTTGACAGAGGTAAGTGCTTCTTCCAGTGTGTCTCCATTTGTTGTTAGGATTAGAACAACCCTCTTTTTCTTTTTTATACAAGGAAAACGAAATAAATGTCCCTATACAAATTTTTCTTATTTTTTCTAAAAACCAAAAAAAACTTTAAAAATTGGAAAAAAAATATTAAAAAAAACTTCATAAGTCGAAGTTCAAATTCATATTTTTATGAACAAATCATTTTATTACCCAACTTCTTGACCTCTTGAATATGGGGTCGGGCCAACTTCCAGTATCCTCAAACATTTTCTACCTGACTTCCTCACCACTTGACCTACCGACTATCCGACTACCCGAACTTCAATTAACACTCGACTCTCATATAGTTGGGGTCGGTAGAGAATAAAACGTTTTAACTAAATAAAAGGTCATGACAACTCTCAATTTTTCGAATGACTGACTCTCTAAATAAAATAATGTCTCTTTTCAATTTGTGCACATTTTGTTTGATTGATAATAAATCGGTTTGAAGTTTTATTTTTCTCCACTTCACATTTAATTGATTCCTTTTAGATTTCAATAATAAATTTCTCCTATGCTATCTCAATTTGTGGAAAAAAGAAGTTGGATCACATAATGGGAAGTTAATAGTAAAATCATATGAATTAATACACAGTATTTTTGAGTTCAATGCTGTCTTCAATCTCTTATAGTCATTTCAGAGGAATTTCTATTTTAGAAATATGATATCAAGTTGCAAAATTTCTGTGTAAGTAAGCTATAATTATAAATGATTCTTCATTACAATTTCTATTTTTATTAGAAATAACTAATATGTTTTCTCTTTTCTGTTCACAGCCCATAAAATGGGAAAAAAGGGAAAATCGACAGTAGCAAGACGACATGTGGAGTAGATAAAGGAAAAACTCAAAGAAGTAGAAAATCCACAAATTAACCCATTTTTCATCTTCGAATCTACTTACAAAACACAAAAAGTAGGTAAAATGAAATGGGAAGATATTTTTAGTTTCTTCGAAGATAGAGAATGGTTAAAATATGCAAAGGATTCTTGATCAAAGAATAATTAGTTGGAGGGTATTAAGAGAACAAAATTACACAAGGTAGTTTCTAGGGCTAAAATGTCCCCTATTATGATATGATTTCATGGATTTTTGCTCATGTGGATATCTCAACCAGAACAGTGACGGACAAAAATAAAATTATTATAGCATCCTGGAGACTAGAAGTCTTATTAGCCATCTGATAATCTCATCCTTCGTCGAAATCCAGGTCAATGTTGATTTTCTCAAGAATTTCTGAAACACTGTTTTCAAAAAATGTGAAGAAATATGGCAAGGTGATTGAAGACTAGTTAAGAGAAAAAGAGGAAGGATTCAAGCTTAAGGCTAATAAGGAATATCCCATCTGCATTTTTAAGAAATCCATAAGATTTCTAATCAAAGTGTTAACCCAATTATATGAAGAACATGACCTTGAACACTATAAAACCAAATGGATTCCAAAAATCCATAATATCCTGAATGATGTAAAGCATCTCAATTGAGTTGACATTTTGTCACAAAATATCACAGATGCTTTCAAGTTGTCATTAGAATCTCCTCCTGACTAGAAACCATTTTTGTATATGCCTGCTTTCTTAATAGATACTTTTATTGCCTTAGTTCCATTTCTCCTTATTAAATAGAACTATCCTACTGACCAACAACTCCACATTCAAAACAATACCTTAGGGAGCTGGTTGGAGAATGGAATCATTATTAGGTCATTCAATGTGAAAAGGACTAGAATTGGGCAGAGTGGAAGTAGAAGACACATTAGTGGCTTCATTTTCCACAACCGGTTTGGTAGGAGTCTGATAATATTTTGATTGAGTAGCGACAAAGATAGGTGCCGTGACACTCATAAAAACTTGAGAGCCTCGAGATGAAGAGGATTGAGGTTGATCTACCAATTGATTATGTTGTGATGGAAAGGGTTCTTTCAACACATTCAGTGTCCCTGGAGTTCCTTTTAGAAGATGATTAACCTCGACATGTTGGGGACATTCCTTGGTATAATGATCTTCGTCACATATAAGAGAAGGATATTTTGGCTTGCATTTTGATGCATCATCAACAGACAATTTTAGGGGAATCCTATTTAGGGGTATCAAATTTAGCCATACCTTTACCCTTCTTTTTTCCTTTCGAGGCTTTGTCTGCTATGGTAGATTGGGCAGCATTCACCTCAGAAGTTTTACCAGGATTTTTAGAAGTATTCAAAGGAGGAGAAAGTGCGGTAGGAGGAAATTTTTTTTTTCTTCACTGAAGAAGAAGAAGCATTACTATAATTTTGTGTTACTGACCCAATAATACCATCAATGGGTGGTGTCTTCGCAAGTTTAGAAGATGCCGAATCAGTTGAAGGTCGTGGAGCATCCGGTAAGAGACCAGAAAGCGTGCTAAGTTGCAAATATACCAAATCTAGATATTGAGCACGGGCGATGGCTTGTTCTTCGGTCACACAACCACCCATAGCTATGTCTTTAGTGATTTATTAACAAATGACTTAGTAAACCATTCAGTTAAAAGTTCATTAGGGATATCAAACTTAATAAGATGACGTCGACGTCTCCATTCATGGATGTGATTGGAGATGTGGGTAGCAGTCATCTATTTCAAAGACATTAGGAGATGGGTCCCAATTTCATATTGAACTAGTAGCTCGAAGTGTGAAAAAATCCATAGCCAAGGTATTGAAATCTTGAAAGGCACCTTGAGGTAACTAGATGTACCATTTGGTGGCAACACCCATTAGAGTGTGCTGGAAAAGACACAATCGAATGGAATCGTCGATCTAAGAGTTGGATGAGCACGCATGAGCTTGGGGGTCTTCTCTAGATTTCCCTTAAATTTTTTGATAATCACTGGGAATTTTGGTAGGAACTGGAGGCCAATACAGCGAATGGAGTATTGATTCATTTGTGAGCCTCAACACATCCAGTAACTCCGATGTAGCTAAAAATGACAATTGAGGATTAAAAGACATGAAAGGAATTTGATAAGGTCCAGATTGAGGATTCCAACCTTGTTGGTACTGATTTTTCCTCCATTGTTGTGGATTTTGACCATATGGATTCTGATACTGCCCCCACTGGGAGGTATTTTGACCATACAAAGGTTGATTCTAACCCCACTGAGGTGGGTTATAACCAGGGTAAGTTTGGTATTGACCCGACATAGGCCATTGAGAACCATAAGGATGATAAAAAACTTGTGAGGAGTATTAAGCATAGGGTTGTTGATGCAATGATTGACCTTGATGCTGCAATGGTTCACCTTGCTACTACAATGCTTTTTGATAAGATCCTTGCTGCATGTAAGGTACTTGTTGCATGTAGGGTCCTTGTTTCTGATAGGTTCCTTGATGATATTGATAGGTTCCTTGCTGCTGATATGAACCTTGTTGCAAAGGATTACCAACTCCTAAAGGATAAGTTCCAGAAGCAGAGTGAAACTGAAGAAACAACCCAAATGAGGGATTAGGACCAGACTGCATTTGGGATCCTTCGTTTTGATTGAGAGGTTGATTTTAAGGTTTTTGTGAACCATAACAAGGGTATGGCTGTTGGTAAGGTATTTGAGCTGAAAGAGGTTGATGATAAGGAATTTGACTAGATCCAGATGGAATGGAGGTTCCACTAGAATAAGGAATACTACCGATAGTTTTACGTGCTTCTATAACGTGATTTTGGTATCCACTCACATAGGTTCCACCAGAGATAGGAGGCACATGTTGAGGAGGTGGTTGCACCCCATGTGGTGGAGCATATTGGCCACTCAATGGAGGAGTTGTAACCATAGTAGTGGTCGAAAGAGGAACTGAAGAGCCTATAGGGACATTAACTACCCAACCATGACTATAGGTTGAATAGGAATCGAAGAAACCATAGACTGAATAGGAATTTGAGAAGCCACACTCGAAACAAAGGGGCCAATGGTAGAAATAATGCCAGATGACCATATCAGATGGTGGTAAAGCGAAGATGCACTTGGAGTACCCAAAACCAAATGACCAAGAGCGGTATAACCTGGTGGAAATAAGGGTCCACTACTTTGAGGGGGTGGGGTCGTCCCACTCCCCATATGAGGAGAGGACACATATGGAAAGCCTTTAGACAAAATGTGATATTTAGAGTCATCACCAATACCAGGAGTATGGGTGGCTGAGACTTCCGAAGGAGGATCTCGAGGAGACGTTGGCATAGATGGAATCTCACCTTCTGATGCCATGGGTCGAAACAGTTGATGAGGAGGAAACCACGATGTACAAGGAGAATGTTCAAAAGGTACATCAATATTATTGAATGAACTTTATGACCATTGAGGAGATATTATCAAAGGATCTAATTCATAAACCAGATTCGGGGGAAATGACAAGAATTGTTGAGGAACCTCAAGACTTTCTAGTACAGATTCCTGAGATGACGAAATTGACTCTCAAGGTGGAGGACGAGAAGCAAGAGGTTGAATTCTTGGGACAATTCCAAGTTCAAAACCTTGAGCTTCAAGTGACTCTAGAATATCAGGATGGACTCCTTGTGGTGACCCTTCAGTATCAGATTGTGAAGGGGATATGTAAGGTGAACTCGATGATTCTGCCACATTGACCTTTTCTCAAAATCAAAGGAGAGGACGTGATTTATTTGAGATTTAATTAAAATTTATCATTAATAAGGCATAATGAGGCCAAGGAGAACTGCATGGGTAAGACATGTTATCGTGGGCAGTAAATTTTAGAACTTTAAAACAAAAAATAAATAAATAAGGGTAATCTAGGCAAAAGGGTTTACCAAGAATCCGTGAACTACAATATACACCTTGGTGGAGCCAAGGACTTAACGTATGATGACCAATCCCCCCGAATTATGTGTTTGGTGTATCACGTCTACAAGGCATCTAACTCGATTACCTATGGCTAAAGGATAGAAACCTATTGGGATCTCCCAATATATAATCGACGGTATGGGGAGCACAAGTTTGTGTTAGTGTTGTCTAATGCATGACCATTCGATAAGAGAATTCCCATTTACTTGCCATACATGGAGCACCTCCGATATACCCAAAAGTACATGAGATAATTCCTATATACCTTCATATGTGGAATGAAATATCACCCCCGAGATATAATGATGGCAAATAATGACCGTTGCTAGGTTTATAGACACCAGAACACATCTCTAGCCTAGACCTATAAATGTTTGCATTAAACAATTATCCTTAGGTTAATTGAGTAAATTTTGATGTTTATATTGAATTATGTTTCAACTTTGGGGCTCAAAACGATGTCACCTGAACGCCTAAGATGCAGCTATATGAGAAAAGACAAACTTTCCATTCCGATGAAAGATAGACTAATAAAGGGAAGAAGTTTCAATCAATAATCCATCAAGAAAGTTCCTTCCAGTAACTTTCCATTTCACTTTGCAAATGTAATGCCAAAAAGTAAAAATGATCTTCACTTTTCACTATCCTAATTGCAACTTTTCAAAAGTAAAATGATTTTCATTTTTACTAAGATGAACTTATATGAATGATGTTTTATTTTGATTTTTTAAATGCTCTAATGCAACTAAAGCATCGTGTTGGCTTGAGGGGGCCTGACTCAGATTCAATGTTAGTTAACCAAACAAATCCCTACACTACTGGCCCTTTCGGCATCAGCCCGCTGAGTGTGGACTGAAGTCTCACCCGCAGTAGTATGGGGGCATGCTGGAACCAAGTTTCCACACCCTTGGATGTGATGTCGGTTTATTCTGGCTATACCAGCCTTCACGCAGTTCACTTATCCCTCTGTTCCACCCTTCAGTACCTTCGTGAAAGGATACAATTGGCTTTCACGCAGCCCTAACCTGCGACTTAGGGACTTTCACCCTGCTAGGGCAACGAACTGTGATATCTCCCAAACTAGGCTAAATGTCTTACTTATCGTATTGACCAATCTTAGTTAGCTTCGCGTAACAAATGTTCTTACTTGTGTTCACTTAACCAATATATTTACATACATTTGTGCATCATATAAGCATTATAAGTGAAATTCATACCCAATATGAAAGATGCATAAACAGGCAATAAGACGCAGAAATTATGCAATACTTCTCTTTATTGATAATTCCAGATGATTACAGACTTGACCCACCCTGCAAACTCAACTGCAGGGGTCCGCGCACTCAGTTGTAGACTTCTAGGCCTCTGCGCACTCATCTGTAGAGCCTCTACCTATGCTACAACCCAAGACTTAGATTTCTACTTCAGAGCTATCTCTCATACATGTTTGATATTTTTATTTTATTTATTCCTTCTAACTACTTAGAGCTTAGCTCTATTTATAAAATCCCATGGTATGCAGACCATGGATAGATCTTTTACAGCCACATTAAATTTCCAAAATAAGGGAAGACAACCGTATGACTCTTTAACATCTACGCACTCTGTGACCACAAAATGCGGAGTCTTTACACTTTTGATTACAAAATTTGACCAAAATATGGGCTTTAAGCCCCAAAACTGCCCTTGGGGGATCTCGCGCCCAACAACACAAACATTGTGACTCACCCTCAAGTCACTCTATAGGTGTGGAGATCTTATCACGAAGACCTCCTAGCTCCATTTAGATCACTGCAACTTCGACAGCGCACTGAGCGGCCGCCTGCTAGACTTCTTCCACGCACTGCTCAGTGACTACTGCTGAACTACTGCCCTGAAGCTTTTACTGAGCTGCCTACATTTGTGCGAGCTTTCCTTCAATGGAGGCTGTGATCACATAAGCCTCATCTATCCATGGTTGTAGGTGTGCTTTTAATACCACTTCTTTATGTTGAGCAACATCCACCTGTTCCTTGAGTGCCTTTGTCTCCTGCATCCATGCGAGCCTCTGTGTAAAGGAAACCGTCTGCGCAATCCCTTTTACCTCGCCATATTTTTGTTGTAGCTCATGCACCTCTATCATATGTAGAGTGCCTAGTGAATGACTATTAGGACCTTCAGATTGTTAGGACCTTGAATGACTGTTCAAAGAGCTACATGCAGTCTGCTACTGCACTGTCGACCACTACTATTACTATTGCAATAGCGGTGGTGTTGTACCTGTTTCCCATAGGCAGTACTTGGCTGCAAAAACTATGCCAGGAAACCAACTCACCCAGCCTTTAGGTTCAAGATGGCCCTTGAACTAGGAGGGGCTCCCTCAATTGTTACGAGGCTTTGTTTAACGTTGTTCACATGTCACTGAACAATAGCCTTTGAAGCACAATGGCCAGATTTATGGTTTTAATTGGCGGTGGTTGGTGATCAATGAAAATCCTTAATCACGATTAAAGGCCTATCTCACATGGTCCCTTCTGAAAGTGTCAGCTTCCAACCTAACAAAATGACTTAGCTTTTTCAAGAATTATGGTAGAAGAATGTAAAGAGATTCCTAATAATTAAGCAATCAGACAGACTTTTTAACAACTAGGGAAATTTGGATGCGTGTAGAAGATTTCTACAGCCCAACAAAACACATTGCAGAGTATTCAATAAGGCCAAACTGAAACCAATTCTAAGAGAAGTTATTTCAGATAGATAGTCCAATAAGTTAATCTCTTTTGATGGCTATCAGAAGGCATAAAGCAAAAACCAGTCAAAGAGGAGTTATCTTCGACAAACAATCCAATAAGCTAATCTCTTTCCAAAGTTTAGATTTTGTAGGGGATTTAAGAATAAATTGATACTCAATCTAAACTTACCCAGACCTTCCTATAAATGCTTGAACATGTGCATAAAACATATATCGAAATACTGGAAAAACATACAAGAAACACAAAATTCTGTCAAACTAGAGCAAAAAGGCTTTCATTAGAAATCAAATAAGAGAAGCTTTATTACAGAGTGAAGAGTCTTGGCATCAAAAGCCAACACCAATTACTTCAATTGATGAATTATTTATATAAATTCTAAACTAAAATATCTCGAAAAAATATCAAGATTTGTTTACAAATATCTTAAAATGTTTTACACAAATAGAACTGAAATATAGGACAATAAAAACTAATGTATCTACTTGGCACTATCATTATGCATTTGTGTTTACAAATAAGAGGAATTCGAATTGAATTGCAACTCTTAGTTGAAGAGGTGGCCTAACTGTCTTTGAGCAATTTCTTCCCAAAATACTGCAAAATAGGACCCCGTCATGCCTTTGTATATCTCAATCCGAGATAGTTCTGTAAAAAGTGAGAGAGGTTATTGTAGAATAATCTATTCTTGAGATAAAATTCTCCCCGTTTCCCAAAATTTGGCTCCAGTTGTTCACAATATTTTATGAAACAAGATGTCTAAAAAGGAATTTACACAGTCCGAAAAATAGGTTGTGAATATATATTTATATCTCTGATTATGTAATAGCTGAGTAAAATATGAAGTAGGCTATTGTACTTGAGCATATTAGGAACACAAACCTGCTTCCGTTTCTCAAGAATCATCTCTGATTATCCAAATAGTTTCCACAAACAGGTGGCTTAAACAGGACATTACACAGTCGGAAAAATAGGCTAAACATGATGAGAGTGTATATACCAACCCCTGAGACCTATGTTAAAAGGGAGATAGGTGTTTGTACTATGGAATATTATCAACCAAAACCTCTTCCAGTTTCCAAATATTCATCTTTTTTTAGTCACACTATCCTCTGTAAAAAGGTGACTAAAATAGGAAATGTCTGGAAAACATTCCTTCAAAGATGCATTTGCATCTCCCAATCCATAATAGCTGTTACAAAACTGAGAGATTTTTTTGTACATGAGGATGTTTGCAACAAAAAACTCTTTCATTTTTTGAAAATTCAATCTCATAGCTTTGTAAACCATGTTTTAATTTACTTTATTACATCATTTTAATCATGTTTAAATGCATGATTAACTAAATCAACCAGCTGGAGAAGGCAAAAATGGGCCAACGGAGGATGGAGCTAGGGTTTCAGAGATAGCGAGGGTGTGATCAGACTACCCTGTCTGAAGCTTTGGAGCTAAGACCAAACGCAGGGAGCTCGAGTACTCCTGCGACGGACCAAGTTGGAAAACTGCCGCCATCAGTAGAGGAGAGTGCGCAAAAATTAGCGGGCATTGAAGGATTAATGGCAGCAAGTGCAGGGAGGGGAGAGATCCCCTCCTACAAGAACATGATAGCAGGGGAATCAAGTAGGTATTGAACGTAGAATGGGCTGAGGGAAAACGACGAAGAGAACCCTAAAAAGGCAACCAACTGGTAGATGAGATTAAGCAGAAAATGCCACCCAAGGGCATCGAAAAAACCCAGGTTTGTGATTCTGAACAATAAACTTGAAGAGTATAGAAGCTACATGAGAGATTATGCCTTAATATGAAAGTTTGTGGGGTTTTGGCTGTCAGAGAAAGACTTATTCAAATGGATACAACAGGGATGGAAACCTAAGGGCCATGTAGAATTAAAACTGGGAGCCAAGGGGTTTTTTACAGTAATTTTCTCTAATATAGAGGATAAGGAAATAATTTTTGTGGGAGGTCCCTACTTTATGAATAATGTTGGTCTATTCATTCGAAATTGGGAAGACTGCTACAATCCAGACAAGGAGAAAATGCTAGCAACCCCGGTCTGGATCAGACTCTTTAGACTTCCAATGGAGTTTTGGGATACGGAGATCCTAGAAGGAATAGGTAATGCAATAGGATCATTCATGAAAGTAGCAGAATATACCAAAAGAGGGAGATATACATCCTACGCTAGGATATGTGTGTATATGAATATAACTGAACCCCTCCCAGAATTTATTGAATTGGAGTATCATGATGAGGTCTGGCAACAACCAATGGATTACGAACACATTTCGTTCCAGTGTAGAAGATTTCATGAATATGGCCATGTTTACAGACAATGCCCTTTAAATAGAACAGAGGAATCAATGGACAGGGAGAAAGAGGAGAGATCCCCAACAGAGGACTCAGGAAGAGAAGAAGAGGGATTTAAAGAAGTGCAGAACAAAAGCAAATCAGGGAAAAGTATGCCTCAGTGACAACTACCCAGTAAAAATATACCTTTGGAGACGCAAAATAAGTTCAAAGCCCTCCAGGAAGAGGAAGCAGAGATGGCAGAGGAGGTTAGTGATGAGGAGCCAATGGAAATATTAAAAGAAACAGAAAAACAGGAAGCAGGGCAAGGAGAAGCAGCATAAGGAGGAGTAGAAGAGAAGGGGGATCAGACAAATGAACAAATCCAAATGGAGATAGATCCTCATAAAGATAAAGGAGGAGAAGAGGAGCGCATAATGAGGAAACTGTTGCAGGAATGGAGGTTTCTAGATGAAAGATTCATCCCTGAGGAACAGAAGCAAATATACAAAGAGGCATTTCAAAAATATAAAGAAAAGGCGGGGGTATTTGCAGCAAATAAACTGGAACAGATAGAAATGCAAGGGACTCAGAACTTGGGAATGGGCAACTCTGGCAAAGGAGGAAGAAAAAGAGGCTGACACTCAATGAGAGAAACAATTCAAGAAGTGGGAGAGATGCTGGTGAATTCAGGAAGAGTAATACCTTTATGAGAGGTATTTCAACAAACCCCAAAATTATTAAAATGATAATTACAAGCTGGAACATCAGAGGTCTTAACAGCAGGGGTAAACAGAGACATCTGAGAGACAGATTGAAAAAAGACAAACCAAGTATATTGATAGTTCAAGAAACAAAGACTAGCATGCAAAAAATGGAAGAAATAATGAGCAGGTGGAATACTCAGTATGAAATAATGGGGCAGGATGCAGCAGGCAGCGCAGGAGGATTGGCAATCCTATGGAACCCTGAGGAAATACAATTTGGAAATTGGACAAGCTTCCCGCGGATCCTCTCAGTTATGTTCAGATTGATAGGGTCATCTGAGTGGGTAGCCCTCTCAGGAGTGTATGGACCGCACTCACCAAATGAACGCAAAGGATTCCTACAGAATATGAAATCAATCCGAAGACTTTACCCAGAGATGCCATGGATAATAGATGGTGATTTCAATATTATCATGACCTTAGCAGAAAAGAGAGGAGGATTAAGAAGAACAGACCAAGACATGGAAGCCTTTAGAAACATGATATCGGAGCAAAGAATGGTGGATATTCAAATAATAAATGGTATCCATACATGGAATAATCATCGAGGCGGATCAAATCAAATAGCTTCTAGATTGGACAGATTCCTTGTGTCGGAGAAAATCATGAATAGAGATGTATACATTGAGGCCATTATCCTTCCAGCAATAGGCTCAGACCACTGACCTATCAAGTTAGAAATTGACCTTAAACAGGGACCTAAAAAATGTCCTTTCAGGTTCGAAGCATTCTAGCTCAGGGATCATTAGTTTATGCCAAAGGTAGAAGAATGGTGGACCACGAGCCGTCAAAGCGGGTGAAGTAAGATGCATACCTTCCAATTAAAATTGAAAGAACTCAGGGGGAAAATTAAGAAATGGAACAAAGAAGAATTCGGGGATATTTTTAAAGATCAGCAACGCTTAGGCAAAAAATGAGCGAGTTGCAACAGGCGATTATATCAGAAGGCAAGAACGAGGAGAGAAGTAGAGAAGAGGGTATAGTAATAGGCCAATTGGAGGAGCATAGAAAATAGGAAGAGATTTTATGGAAACAGAAGTCTCCTGTAAAGTGGATTAGAGAAGGAGAAAGAAATACGAAATTCTTCCATCAAGCCATGATCCAGCGCCGATAAAGAAATAGGATTTTTTTAATTAAAAATGAGGGAGGTCAACACATAACCCAGCATGAGGAAATGGAACAGGAATTGGTAGGACATTTTAAAGATACTCTCATGGAACCTCAAAGGAACAGGACAGAGGCTATAGGCAGGATAAGCAAGGAAATCCCAAAGATGGTCACTAGAGATCAAAACTTAGCCTTGATGAGGGCAGCAACCCTCGAGGAAGTGGAGGAAGTAGTGAAAGGGCTAAAAAGAAACAAAGCCATAGGCCCAGACGGATTCACAGCAGAATTCTACCAAGCAAGCTGGTAGTTCCTAGGACAAGATATCTTAGAAGTGGTTGAGGAATCACGCAAACACCAAAAGGTATGGCCAGGCTTAAACTCTACTCTTTTAACTCTTATTCCAAAAACTGCCCACTCGGAAACAGCTCAGGGTTTCCGCCCGATTGCTCTTTGTAACGTAATATATAAGATTATTGCCACTTTAATGGTCAAAAGACTAAAGCCAATCCTCTCTAGTATAATCTCCCCAGAACAAATAGGGTTTGTGGAAGGGAGACAAATCTTAGATGGTCTAGTAGTTTCTCAGGAAGTAATCCATACTCTGAAGCAAAAAAAGGAACCAGGAATGATGATAAAACTTGATCTCTCAAAAGCCTATGATCGCTTAAACTGGAATTACTTGGATTCAATATTACAGGCTTTTGGGTTTTTCAAGAGATGGGTGAAATGGATCCATAGCATGATCTCTACACCAAATTTCTCCATCCTTTTGAATGGCACACCAACCTCAGTATTTAATGCCACAAGAGGATTACGCCAAGGTGACCCCTTGTCACCATTTCTGTTTATTATAGTGGCTGAAGGATTGGGAAGATACTTCAAAAAAGAGCTGAGAGAGAGGAAAATAAAAGGCCTAAGACCATGGGGGAACAACCTACCTGTTACCCACGAACAGTTCGTGGATGATATTATGCTATTATGTACCGTCTCTCTGAGAGAAGTCAAAAGGGTGAAAGGAATCCTTGAGTTATTTATGGAAGCTTCAGGCACAGAAATTAACAAGGACAAATCGAGCACATTCATCTTCAATGCACCTGAAACAGTTAAAGCCCACTTGACTAGAACTTTGGGGTTCAGAGTGGGAGAATTACCTACAAAATATTTGGGCACTTTACTAGCGGCAAATCCTCTGTGGTTAGCCAACTGGCAACCCACCATAGAGAAATTCAAGAATAGATTAGCTAACTGGTCATTCAGGTCTCTGAATATAGCAGCAAGACTTGTGCTCCTCAATTTTATTCTACAATCAATCCCCATTTACCCTCTATCGGTAATGGCTGTTCCTAAAGGCGTGTGTACCAAAATGATTGAAATCTTTAGAAAATTCTTATGGGGTGGACCAAAACAACAGAAGAAATGGGCCTTACTATCATGGAATAGTTTAACAAAAGCTAAAGAGGTAAGGGGATTAGGTCTTAGAGATCCGCTTACCCTGAACCAAGTCCTAGGAGTGAAACTATTGTGGCGCTGGATGAAAGGGGGCAAGGATTTATGGAAAAATATGGACTCAAAAATACAACATGCCTACAACAGCTGAAGAAATTTTGAGAAGGGAAGAGGTGCCAAAGGGCTCTATGATATGGGATCTGGCAAGTCAGAACAAAGATATCATAAATAAGCATGCGTTCTGGGAGATAAGAAATGGAAAGATAGCTAAATTTTGGGAGGAAGCCTGGCAGCAAAGGGGAAGAATGGTGGAGATTCAGGACATGCTAAAAACATATAGGGAAGCCAAAGCTAAAGGCCTAAATGTTGTCAGTGACTACTAGAAGGAAGGAAGAGATAATGAGACTTGGAGAGAATGGAAGGAACCAGAAGAATGGGATAATAACATCAATGATGATCTAAAGGCAATGTTAGTAAAAGAGATGGACTCAAGAAGGATTAAAAATAGAACAGGGCCAGACATTCTTAGATGGGGCGGATCTATGAAAGGTACCTTTACGGTTAAGGAAGCATACCTCCTAAAGTCCAAACAGGAGCAGGGAGAACCTCTTCAAGAATGGAAACAATTATGGAAGAACAGGTGGTGGCCAAAAGTAACCATGTTCACCTGGCTAGTAGGAAGGGGATGCATCTTGACTTGGGACCAAATTCAGAGACGAGGGTTCCTCGGACCACCCAGATGCAGCTTATGTAAACAAGATATAGAGACCCAGGAACATATTTTAAACTCTTGCTCGGTATCTCAGCAACAGTGGGAAGAAACCAGAAACCTATTTGGAAAGACAAACCGTGATCCTCAGGACATAAAACAAACCATTTTCCAATGGGGGAACGGCCAATTTCTAAGTCCAGTGGTGAGGAGAGCATGGAGTCTGGTAGTAGGATTCAACATATGGATTATCTGGAAAGAGAGAAATAGAAGGATATTCCAAAATAAAACCAACTCCCAAGAGTCGATATGGAAGAGAACCCAAAGTCTTATAAGGGAGACAATTCTATCGGAAATATGGGACCAAGAGGATTGGAAAACCACTGCGGAAGAAAACCAAATCTTAATAAGGTTAAATCTGGAACAAGGAATGGTACATACGCAGAAGCAAAAAACTCAGAGCATACAGATCCAAAGCCCAACAGTGTTAATTCGCCCTCAGGATGGATTCATCAAACTAAACTTTGACGGGGCTTCCAAAGGAAACCTGGGACCAGCAGGATACGGAGGGATTTTCAGAGATAGCCAAGGTCATACCAGGTGGATTTATGCAGACAAAGGAGGAATAATGAGCAATAATGAAGCAGAATTTATGGCTGCGTACCAAGGAATCAGAGTTGCAATAAGAAATGGATATACAAAGCTGGAAATAGAAGGCGATTCCAATTTAGTTATTGAGACGATCAGAAAATTGAATAATGGAAAGGAAGGGGAAAAGGTGGCAAAGAGCTGGAGGATGGCAGGTTTGATCCAAGACTTGGCAGAAATTATGAAGAGTATAGACTATAAGATTATCCACCATGTTAGGAGAGAAGGCAACAAAGCTACATATTTCCTTGCAAACTGGGGCTGTAATGAAGCGGAAGGGAAAGTGGATAGTATATGGCCTACTCACCTGGCAGGAACATGATGGGAGAACCTAAATCTAATCATCAAGTAGGACAATAATGACACAACACATTCGTGATCAAAGCTACAGTCAGACCCCGATCGGGGTGGGGAAAAAGACCCTATGTGAAGAAATGATGGAGGCCGGTACATGGAAGCACAAGCCACCTACTAAGCAAATCATACTCCAGTATGCAGATCCGACATGCAGGTGTGTTCAAGACCCGAGACGAGGAGGTGAAGGAATAATGAAAAAGTCAGGGGAAAAAGACGACAGCGTTTGGTCGGTGGAGTGCAGGAGAGGTGTCGATAAATAAACAAGAGCTGGTGAAGGCAAAGTAAATGACAATCCAAGGTTGAGTAAGGTGGCGAAGACAGAGAGTATTAGGCAAAGAAACCTTGGTAACTGGCTTAGAAGAGAGCAGAAGGCAATGGTGGAGAGAAGAAGGAGGGCAGGAGAAAACACTGAAGAGGAAGGAAGCTAGATGAGCCACGATAAGGATAAGCAAGGATCTCAGAATGTAAGAGGGAATGATAAGCAGAGGGCTGAGGAGAGAGGAAGCCTCCAGGAGGCCAAAAAGCATCTGCTAACCAAAGGAAGAGCGGTGAGGGGTAACAAGCTGGAGAAGGAGCAGTCAGAAGAGGAAGATATTCGAGGGGAGGAGGAAATGGAGGTTGGTAGGAAGGAGTTCACGGAGGAGGTGACGTTCGAGGCTAGTCAGGGTAGTCGGGGTACCATCAGAGGAAGACCCTCTAGAAGATGCAAAGGTAGAAGGCGCAGGGGTGGTGAGAGAGCTAGGCAAACTAATAGTCATGAAGCAGAGACACCTTCACCAACACGAAAGAAAAGAGGTCGAAGAACATCAGATCAGAGGGCTCAGGAAGCGGAAAGAGCATATAAAGAAGGGAGTAATGTGGAGATCAGAAGAATCATCCAGGAGATGGAAAATAATGTATTGTAGGAGGCCTCAGACCCGGAAATGGAGGACTGGGAGATTCTATTATCGGACCCAGGAAACACAAGGGGACATTTATCACTGTACAAACAAGCTCTGCATCTCTATTGGGTGATGAAATGGTTATTAGCAAAAGCCATGGAACAAGTTGCTGAGGAGATGACTGAAAAGGGTCAAGGAATCCCAACACTAAAAAGGGAGATGAAAAACCTCCAGCTCACTCTTCTGATGCAGGATAGCAGGATAGAGGAAATTCAAATTCTATTGAAAAAGCTGACTAATGCGCAAAGTGAGGAGAAGACCAAGCTGGAAACCATGGTAGACTGAACCTTACAGTTCTGTTTTCAAATGATACTTATGTTAGGCCTACGAGATTCAGTTTTTTTTTTGGAAAAGTTTTTGGAATTGTTATTGATGATAGGAATCCAGAGTAGTTTGTTGATAGGGTATGTTATATGATATAGTCTCGGTGGTTAATATGCATATGTTATGGGTTGACATTTACAGACTTATGGGGACCAATAGACTTGGTTTCCCTCCGGGGCGGGTTGAGGTAACCAACTGATTGTACATATTAATATTGTTGAATATAATAGAGAAGATCCTACACTAGCTTAAAAAAAAACTAAATCAACCAGCTAATGAAACTTAAATTTACATTTTGAGGGTGCATTTACTCTTGAAGATCCATTTATTATTTCTAAACTAAAAAAACCTATTATATCAGAAAATTTAAATTATCAAAAGTAGTCATGTTACAACATCGGCTCCAATGGGGACTGCTGCCCCCTGTGGGATGCAGAGAACTAGTAGACTAGTTGCTTTTAGTGTTGAGAATGGAGTCATACCATAAAACCACCAACCACTGGTTTGCCATCTTATGTAGAAATATAACCAATCCCCATGGATCAATGTTGTCATTTCAATACTCTACTACTGTACACTGCAACCTACAATTGTAAAATACAACCATATGCCTGCACTAATTCAGATACTCTTTCACACTGAAATCTGTAACTTGAAAATTGCTGAAATGAAACAACTGACAATGTAAGTGGAAATAACCACAAGGGTGCCTAATTCACGGGCTATGGAGTTAATCAGTTAATCCCTTGGAAGTCATTACATCAACCAAACCAAACTTAATACTGCAATATTGAAATATAACTAAAACAATTGTAGATCTAATGCACCCTGAATCTAAAAGTAGCTAATCAATCCCACACCTCTATCTAACTGAATTGAAAAACTTTACATTGTTAGTTGTAATATGCTTTGCAATGTAACCAAGTGTGGAGTGGATTTATTGACAAACCAAGTTGCCAGCAGCTGAAAATATGAAGAATATATACAATATGAACATGAAATCCCATGGAAAACTTATACTCACAAGTGTACTTTAAAAGTTGTATCCTCTGTAGACATTTTATATTTTTTACCATGGCTAAGAGGTAAAGACATATACTGTTGATTGAAAGTATCAATGAACCTTGCATAGCAGTAAAGGTAGCTGAAATTTCAAAACAAGAGTGGGCTCGGTAATCTAGTGGAATCGCCATCCGACAAAGTGGAGTCACCAGGTGAAAATAATGCAACCAATACAAATGCCTATTCTTTGTTCACCAGTAGGAAATAGATCTAAACTTTATCGTTCCCCGGAGAAAGATCTATGTTACTTCGCTCCCTGGCAATGGTGCCAAATGTTGTACCTGTTTCCCATAGGCAATCCTTGGCTGCAAAAACTACACTAGGAAACCAACTCACCCAACCTTTAGGTTCAAGCTAACCCTTGAACCAGAGGGGGCTCCCTTAGTTATTATGAGGCTTTGTTTAACATTGTTCACCTATCAGTGAACAACAGCCTTTGAAGCAAAATGGCTAGATTTATGGTTTTAATTGGGGGTGGTTGGCGATCAATGACAATCCATAATCATGATTAAAGGCCTCTCTCATAGGGTCCCTTCTAAAAGTGTCAGCTTCCAGCTTGACAGAATGACTTAGCTTTTTCAAGAATTATGGTAGAAGAATGTAAGGAGATTCCTAATAATTAAGCAGACAGACAGGATTCTTAACAACTAGGGAAATTTGGATGCATGTAGAAGATTTATACAACCCAACAAAACACATTGCAAAGTATTCAAGAAGGCCAAACTGAAACCAATTCTAAGAGGGGCTATTTCAAACAGATAGTCCAATAAGCTAATCTGTTTTGATGGCTATCAGAAGGCATAAAGCAAAAACCAGTCAAAGAGGATTTACCTTAGACAAATATTCCAATAAGCTAATCTATTTCTAAAGGTTATGATTTTTCAGGGGATTTAAGAATAAATTGATACTCAATCTAAACTTACCCAGACCTTCCTATAAATTCTTGAACATGTGCAGAAAATAGATATGGAAATACTGGAAAAACATACAAGAAACACAAAATTCTGTCAAACTAGAGCTATAAGGCTTTCATTAGAAATCAAATAAGAGAAGCTTTATTACGGAATGAAGAGTCTTCGCATCAAAATCCAACACAAATTACTTCAATTGATGAAGTATTTATACAAATTCTAAACTAAAATATCTTGAAAAAATATCAAGATTTGTTTACAAATATCTTAAACTGTTTTACACAAATAGAACTGAAATATAGGAAATTAAAAACTAATGTATCTATTTGACACTATCATTATCCATTTTTGTTTACAAAGAAGAGGAATTCAAATTTAATTGCAACTCTTAGTTGATGAGGAGGCCTAACTGTCTTTGAGCAATTTCTTCCCAAAATCCTGCAAAATAGGGTCCCGTCATGCCTTTGTATATCTCAATCCGAGTTAGTTTTGTAAATAGTGAGAGATTTTATTGTATATGAATATGTTCTTGAGATAAACCTCTCTCCGTTTCCCAAAATTCGGCTCTAGCTGTTCACAATACTTTCTGCAAAAATATGTCTAAAAAGGAATTTACATAGTCCAAAAAATAGGCTGTGAAGATATACTTGTATCTCTAATTATGTAATAGCCGAGTAAAATCTGAAGTATTTTATTGTACTTGAGAATCTTATGAACACAAACCTCCTTTAGTTTCTCAAGAATCATCTCTGATTATCCACAATAGTTTATGTAAAAAGGTGGCTTAAATAAGACATTGCACACTCGGAAAAATAGGCTAAACATGATGAGAGTGTATATACCAACCCCTGACACCTGCGTGAAAAGTGAGATAGGTTTTTGTAGTATGGAATCTTATGAACGAAAACCTCTTCCATTTTCCAAATATTCATCTTTGTTTAGTCACACTATCCTCTGCAAAACAGTGACTAAAACAGGAAATGTCTGGAAATCATTCCTTCAAAGATGCATTTGCATCTCTCAATCCATAATAGCTGTTACAAAACGGAGAGAGGTTTTTGTACATGAGGGTGTTATAAACAAAAACCGCTTTCATTTTTTGAAAATTCGTTCTCAGAGCTTTGTAAACCATGTTTGAATTTACTTTATTACATCATTTTAATCATCTTTAAATGCATGATTAACTAAATCAACTAGCTAATGGAACTTAAATTTACATTTTGAGGGTGCATTTACTCTTGCAGACCCATTTATTATTTCTAAACTACTAAAACCTATAATATCAACAAATTTAAATTATCAAAACTAGTCATGTTACAACAGGTGGTATGTTGTTCCCTGACTTTCGGTGGAGTTGAAGGCTGAGCCCTCAACTACAATTTTGTGATCTATAGGTTCAAATCCAACTAAACCCAAGCCATCTCTGCTCAAGAATTACGCACCCCTTTGGCTAACTTGTAGACGCATGCCTTTACCATTTCTTCTGCCTAAATATCCAACTCTAGGACCATTCGACAGGCTTCCACCATTACCTGCATTATTTGCTTGTTCTGCTCCACTGCCTCATTGCGTTGTAGGCCAAACTACTTGATGTTGATGTGCTGCTCGCTTATCACCTGTAGAGCGCGACTCTCCCAGGCCCTGAGTTTCACAGTGACTCCATCCTGCAAGAGGTAGAGTGTCTCTCGAGGGAGTGTAGCCATATTCAATCCTACCCCTTTCAAACTGCTAACTGTGGGCTTGTCGACCTCATTATCTGTAGTGAGTGCCCCATCTGGTAGGACTATTGTGTTGGTCACCCTTGAGTGCAACATCTCCTTGGCAACTAAAGTGCTGATCACGAGGTTGGTGGACACTATGCCAACCTATGGAGTGCGAACCTGAAACTCTTGTAGCTTTGTCTGGAGAGACCCTAATACCAACTGCTCCTACTCTTCAAACCATTGGAGAGCCTCCGCAGTGACATCCCTCATCGTTTCTCCAATGTCGTGCAAATATTCCTCCATAAGGGTGATTGGGTCCAAGGATGTTTTTGAAGCCTTGGTTTTCTTCTGCGAGGTTTCCTTCTCTTGCAGGCATGGATGCTTGAGTTGGGTGGACGTCGTCTGAGGGTCCACACCACCTTTTTCTATTTCTAGTTCTGCCTCAGCCCCGGGCGAAGGTGACTTTTGTCCTTCGCACTCCTCTCCTCCTGCTTTTTGTTGTTCGACCAATTTCATGGCATCACGCACTGCTTGGGCCTTAGCCTTTGCTTCCTCTTTTCAGTGCTTCTCCGCCAGTTGTGCCATTTAGAGCTTAGTTTCTTCCTTCGTACGCTGTGTGGCTAACTTGTCCATTTCCACCATGGAGCCTGTTGGAGTGTACCACTCCAGCAGCCAAGACTTAAGGAGTACAAAAATAACATCATCAGTTGCCAAATATGGTAGGTTATGCCATAACTTTGTAGGGTCCTTCCGTGCCCTGATAAAGATATGGTGGAAATCTGCTTTGAACTCTGCAAAGCTCTACAAACTGGCATACACTGTGGGTGACAACCATGGCTTGCGACTGATCCCCATCCAGATATTCATCTGCATCAAGATCCAAAAGATCTTGCTTTCTTTTATACTCTATGCATCCTTGGTCTCCCACAGCGAAGCGTACTTTGCTGCCTCTAGAAGGTCCGGTGCGACCGAAGGGAATTGGTTGTCTTCAGGAAACTCCCATGCCACCAATACGATTGAGAGCAAAAGCCATGCGTAGTGGAATGTCATGCCCTACTCCTCTGCCTCGTGACAGTTTGCAAGGAACTTTCCACATAGATAATTCGCCTAGTTGAACTAGACTCCTTCAGCACATTGGGCCGCTAGCGCAACTACAGGTGCAAGCACCTCATCTGCGTGGCATTTTCACATCACTTTCCCTGCTAATATTTGTGTTGCGACCTTAACTGTAGGGTTTTTAATGCTGGAGATGGCATGTCCTCGCTTCTTCTTCTCTAACTTCAACTTCTTCTTCATCGCTTCTGTGAGGGCCAACTCGCCACCTTTTCCCTCTAATATATTCGCTAGATCCTCCCCTGAGTAAGGCAACCATGTGATTCGATGAATCAAGTGCTCTTTGATGGGAATGGGCTCCTCAAACCATAAACATCCATCATGCACCAAGCAGAGCTGCCTGATGACGAAGATGGTCACTGGGGCATGGTGGTAATGCGACACCTATAGCAGGTTTAGCAACCCGGCTTTCTCAACACCGTTGAGCCATGTGTGCGGCTCCAATTCAATCATTCTAGCCATCACGTCAATCAATCAGTGCATTAGCTGCTCAGTCGCTAAATGTGGGAATTTCTCATGATCCATGAGATCCCATCTTCGAACTTTAGGACAGTAACCCGCCTTAAGTGCGGTTCTTAAAAAACAAGGTCATCTGGGAGTAACGGAGTTTGCAGGGAGCTCTTTCTCTCGTCTATGTCCTTCGGCACCTTCACTTTACCCTTGTGCAGAGGAACATATTCTGGTAGCTTGGTAATAGGTTCTGCACCCTGGGTTTCAACATCCATTTCTACGTCCTCTTCATCCACCAGAATTTCCTTAGATTCTTCGTCGTCGGCCTCCAGATTAATGGCCTTCCCCTTTTCCTGCAAGGTGGGCTTGGTCCTCTATGGGTTTCTTGGTGAGGTGCACACTGGGATCATAGCTTACTTATGCTTCTTAGGTATCGGTGTTTTGGGGGATTTAGGGACTTCAACTATCGCTCCAGTACTCTTTGGGGCTTCTACTACCACAATTTCCTGCACGGCTTCCTGAGGTGTCGACATCATTCTAGTCAGGAGGTGTTGTGTCTCCTTCAGCAATGTCGCAAAAACTAAACTTGCTCTCAAAGCCTCAAAATTCGTAAGGTCCATACACACTTGATAGCGCAACAGCTGAATTTTGAAAATGCCAAGTGTTTTTCGCTAGACAGCGACTTGTAATTTATAGGGCCTTTTGAATTCAAATTCGACCGTTCCCCCCACATTTGACCCATTAATGCTAGATTGGTGATAGATTTCCAAGAATCTAATCCATAAAGTTCACCTTATTTTCCTATCGCCCATTCTATTTGGCCTCAAACTGGCCATCAAATCATGAAAGGTGACTTTAACAGTCACTTTCTGGCGAACCTACGTGGTAGCACAACTGTCTTCGCGCTATCGTGGACCCTGTGACACTTTGCTGCTTCGCGTAGTCCTAAAATTGTGCAACTCTCCAACCCGAGCAACGTAGTTTATAGCCTCACGCCTCCTTTTAGCTACATGGAGCGCTAAGACTATGCTTTCGTCACCTAGTCAGATGGTCGAGCCACTTGTGTATGGCGTCAATCGATTTCCATTCACCTTTCCTGGGAAGGGATCGCCATTCAACTTAACCAGCTGGACCGCGCCACCATCGGTAATATCCTTAATAACATAGGGCCCTAGCCAATGCATTCTGAATTTCCCTGGAAATTTATCAAAGTTACTGTCATACAACAGGACCAAGTCATTCACCTTAGAGGTGCGCAACTTAATATGTCAGTGATGCCACACTTTTTCACGTTGCTTTTGGACCTGCTGGTGACATCCAACCAAAAATCTCTCTTCTTCAAGCTCATCCAACTGCACGAGCCTCTCTTCCAGGGCTCTGCAATCTGTCATACCTATGAGCACTGTTATGCGTAGACTAGGCATGATGTATTCCATAGGCATTACCACTTCAACCTCGTATACCAGCCTAAAGGGTGTTTGTCCCGTTAACTTCTCGCATGTCATCTAATAAGCCCATAATACTGCAGGTATGTGAATGTCCCAATCACTTCGCTGAGCATTGCAAACCTTGTTCGGCATGGTTTCAAGCACTTTGTTGAACACCTCCACTGTTCCGTTAGTTTGTGGGTGATAAGGTGTGCTCCTTTGGTGATACACCTGAAATTCTTCTGTCAGCGCGCTAATCGTTTCGTTCAGAAAGCATGTACCCTGATCACTCATCAAAATCTTTGGACATCCAAATCACATTAGTACATCCTCAAATAGGAACTTCACAGTAGTCGCGCCTGTGCAATCCTTCACTGGCTACGCTTCTGCCCAACTAGTCAAGTACTCCGTCGCAGTAATAATGTACCTCACGCCTGTCTTCCCTTGCGGCTGAATAGGTCCTACAAAATATATTGCCGACTTTTCGAAGAGTTGTAACGTTATTTGTGGATTCAAAGGCATTTCATCCCTCCGCAATGGCCTACCTGTTCTTTGACATACATCACACACCTTTCAATATGATTTTGAATCCCGATGAAGGGTTGGCCACCACAACCCGGTGCATAGAATCTTCTACGTGGTTGCTCTCCCTCCATAATGTCCTCTTGCGGTGCCCCCTATGTGCGTCCATGAGGATGCTGCTTTGTTCAAACTTAGGTACATATCTTCACAATATCTCATCGGTCCCCATCTTGTATAGATACCCAACAATGAAAGAGAAATCTATCGTGTGCACCACTAATTCCTTCTTTTGTTGGAAAAAGTATCCTTCTGATGCAATTCCTGTTGTTAGTAAGTGTATTTTATCCTCAAAATTTCCATCCACAACGCGTATAGCAAAGAGTTGTGCATCAGGTAATCCTTCCTCCAAATTAATGGGTTCCCCCCCCTGTTTTGATGTGCGACAGATGATCTGGTCCTGCGTTCAATCGTCCAGGCTTCACAACAACTTCAAAATCATACTCTTGGAACAATAAGAGCCATATGAAAATTCACCATCCCCAAAACAGGCTTATTGACCAGGTACTTTAGCACAGAGTGATCCATATACATCTTAAAGTGAGCTCCTAGCAAGTAGTGTCGATACTTCTGGAGTGCATACACCATAGCTAGCGCCTCACACTGAGTGGTGGAGTAGTTCTTCTCTGCTTTGGATAATCTATGGCTTGCGAATGCGATGGGGTGGTCCAATCCTTCTCCGCCATCCTGTGTGAATACTACCCCTAGTGCTATACATGATGCATCAACGTGTACATGAAAATCTTCCTTCCAATTCGGGAAGACTAGAATCAGCGCGGTAACTAGATTTTCTTTCAATATATCCAGGATTTTCTTACAGTCATCGTTCTAGCAGAATGAGACATTCTTCTTCAACAATTTTTCCAACAATGCGGTGATCTGGGCATAGCCTTTGATAAAATTTATGTAATATCCCATATGTCCCAAGGTAGCGTGCATCTCGTTCACACTCCTTGGCACTTCCAAGTTTAGAATCACCACGATCTTTGTAGGTTCTACCATCGGCCCTTGTCTACAGACCACATGCCCCAATAGGTTCCCAAAAGGTAGTCACTTCTTGAGATTGAGTGTGATCTAGTATCTTCGACAAGTATCCAGCATCAAGTTCAAGCTCGCTACATGGCACTTGACCAGCCCAAATATAGTATAGTCATCAAAATATACTTCTAGGAACTTATGAATAAATTCCTTGAATGCCATGACAACCATGCGCAGAAAGATAACAGGCACATTCCTCAATCCAAACGACATTACAGTGTATTGAAAACAACCCCACTCAGTCGTGAAGGTTGTCTTGCTCCTATCCTCCAGCACAATTTTGATTTTGTGGTACCCAGAGAACCCATCAGTGAAGGAGTATGCTTCCTAGCCACCTACATTGTCCAACACTTCATCTGTGAACGGAGTAGAGAAAGGACCATGCACATAAGCATCATTCAGTTTTCTGAGATCCATGCATATCCTTATCTCATCCTTCTGCTTCTTCTCTTGCACCACCATTGGACTTACCCAATTGGATTCTTCCACAGGCTCAATGATGCCTTCTATTAGCATTTTGTCTAGCTCTAAATGGACCTTCTCCTTGTATTTCGGATTTAGGCGGTAATGCCTCTGCTTAACTGGCTTCATGTCGGGATTCAACATGATATTCAACACTCCTAGATCTCCAATTATTCCTTTCAAATCTGTAAACTTGGTGGGGAATAAGTCATGATATTCATGGAGTAATTCAATGACCTTATCCACCGTTGCATTGTCGCAGTAGTCTCCAATATTCACGAATTTGGGTTCTACCTTTGTACCAATGTTCACCTATTTAGTTCTCACCGGCGCAGTTATATCAGGGTTCTCAATCTGTGGTCCCTAAACCTCGCGGTGGTCCTCTGTTTCTGGAATGTTAATATTCTGTGGATCGTCATCCTCCTCTTCAGCAGTTACATTATAACATTCTAGTGCGTGACTCAACTGGGTATCCCATTCAGGTTGGGTCAGGTCTAAAGGATCCTGCAATATCCTAAAGATGGCTGCTTTCACCTCTTTTAGCGCTTCGTCAATACCATCAAACCAATCCTCAAAACTAAATGTCATCACAAATCCTTTGGGTAGGATATCCCATTCACCTGCCCCATGGCGTAGCTCTATTTCTATATACTAATTCATTGGGATAACATCCAGGGTATGACAGAATAGGTGCACCCATTCAGGTTGTGGATTTTCTCCATAGGCCTACATCGATTTGGCCAGATGTGCGTGCAGATCATTCTGCCCATCATACTTGTCTGTTAGTTGCATCTTAGGCTTCCCAATTCGCACTCGCATCATCCTCCTACATTCATGCCAATCATCAAAACTTCCCTTATACGTACCCCACCATCTTGCGGGCATAGTGCACAATGCCCAGTCCAAGGCCTAGAAGTGTTGCTTTTCTGGCACTTTCCTTTCAAATGCATCCAAGAAGGTATCTACCTCATTTAGACCATCATAAGTAGACAAATTTCTTACCTTTGATGACCCATAGTGCAGGGATTGAGTCATCATGTTGCAATTTAGCGTAGTTACTTCGTGTAACCGATTCTACCAGTGTTCTATTTCTTCATTGGAATCCAAAGTGCAGGAACTCTCGCGCTCCCATGTAATCCACCCATTTGCGGTGGGATTCACCCAGTCTTGGTCTCGCGCTGTTATATTATATATGTAATCCAGATCATCATTACTCTCATAGTCTTGGACTGGTTCCGTACAGCACGATCCTTCAGTAGGATCCAAGGGTATTATTACGCGCAGTGATTTCTTCTCAAATATCACCTTTCACTTCTTCAGATTGATTACCTTGTTCATATCAATAGCCTAGTCAATTCCCAGGAGTGCAGGGTAGGGATTGCTATCAGCAACAATCTCTATTACTTCAAAATCTACCAACGCGATCGCTCCCTCAATATCCACGGTCACTCCTTGCAACTACCTCATGGGTATGATTTTCTATTGATTTCCCATCCTTAGCTGAATTGGAGACCATTTTAGTGTAGGTCTCCCCATTCGCTCCCATGTCTGTTTCGGAAGAACATTCACATCTGATCCCAAATCTAGAATGACTTGATCCATTTCGTATTCTCCGATCTGCGCGGTGAGTCTCATTTCACACCCTGTCTTTGTCTTATGCTTTCCGATCTTTCAAGCTACATGTGGTTCACCTGGCACAGTCCTAGCACATCTATTGATGAGTTCTTCTAACCCTTTCATAGCCTTACTGTTGTTCAGTAACTTCATACAAGTTTCCAGGAAAGTTGTGAGCATACAGGGGTCCATCTTTGGCTCCGGTTTATCCTTGCTTCCTGAAGTGGAGGCCTTAATGAAGCTCTTCTTAGCTTCCATGAATGCTTCACGAGTGCACTCCAAATCAAATTTAGCCTCTTTTGTTAGGGCCTTGTGAACCCATGTACTGCCTTCTAGCTATTTCCCCTTGTCATCTCCTGTCACGATTCCAATTCAGAGCACTATATTTACATTCAGATATTCCTCGCGTGGCTTAGACCTCATCATATGTAGGTTCTGAGTTGGGGGAGGTGGTAAGACAATCTTCTTTTCATGATCAAATAGTGTGCAATACTTGCACGATGGGTGCGTTGGATTAGTGCAATTGCAGGCATATTGTCCTGGCCCTCCGCAATTGTAGAAAATCAACTGTCCTCAACCCCTACCAGGTCCCCCTCCACCTCGGCCTCATCTACGCCCCTAAAATCCTATTTGCGCCATCCCTAGATTCTCGTCAAGGGGTCATGTTTTGGCCTGAACCCTGTAGGCGAGAGTTCTATCCATCATCAATTCATAGCTCCTGCAAGTACGCTCATCATGTCCTATCGACCTACAAAATTTGCAGAACAACTGTTGCAGTGTTTGCACATACTTATGAAGCAAGTGAGAGTTATCTGTGGCATGTTTTCGGCTACCTGATAGATAGCGCACCATAAAGTAGGTGCCACACTAGGTCCTGCTTTAGCTTCCGGCCTTAAAGGCATCGGTCCTCCTCCTGCAAGTTAATTTGTAATGACTGGGCAGTGGTATTTGTCATGACCATGACTCTTGCATTTCAAGCACCATACCTCCTCGCGTACCTCTAGTTGAACCATCTTGTCCTAGTTCAGACTTTGCATCTCAAGACACAGATTCTGCAGTTGCGCGTGGATGCGTTGAACTCCTAGATTAGGATCTTGCATCAGAGTCTCGTGTAGTCTCATGGAAATCTCCAAGGCCTCTACCTGCGTTGTTATATTCTACTACGACAGCGCACTCCTTAAGTGGGGTAGTAGTGAAGCCACAAACCACTCGTAATTTTTTCCATCTATCAAATTCATATTGGCTTCGTGGATTTGACACTTCAATCTTTGATCCAATTCCCAAGGTGTCTTGCCTGGTCGCATTGCGATCTCTTTGAAGCTCACTGTTGGGCCTCTATTTTGCCTTCATTTATATCACCTTTTACTCGAAATCCCTCATGCTTTTGTTTAAATTGAATTGTCATTGTCATAGTTTTGTGCATTCTCAGAGATAATAAGTAAGTATTTGTTATTCCCTTGTTTTAACGAGATTTAAACATTAAAAGCATCATTAATAACAGTTTGTGTGTTTGCATGTTTATGGAGTTGATTATATGCCTATTCTAATATAGGCCAAGTTCTTGCACCACACATTCTTGCACTAGTATCGGTAGAATTCCTGCACCAACATTCCTGCAACAGCATTGCAAATTAACAAGTCTGCTCAAAATCTGCATAATTTCTAAATGGCCAAGTTTGACCTCGGCTTTTATGCAAATGGAGGTGAATTATGGAAATCGGAGCAAATGGGTTTTTTACAAATATAACCAATTACCCATAACCGAAACCATTTCATGAGATTCAAATTATTCCAAAAGATACAAATAGGTCTTTGAAGCACTTTTATAAAAAACATTGTTTTTTCCAGAATTCTAGAAAACACAGTCAACAAGTTTCTAGGCTGCCAACTTCTGCCTCGGTTTTTGTGTAGATGAAGGTAAATAAAGAAATTATGTGACATGGGTTTTTGTCACAGTATAAAAATTTGACTAATCTCAAAATTGTTTTCCAAAATTCATAATGGTTGAGGAGATACCAAGGACGCTCTGGAGGCAGTTTGTTAAAATCACCAAATTTTCCAGAATTCTAGAAAAATCCAGAATTGGGAAATTCGTATTAAATCTTTATTCTTTTAATAGGGGAATGCTTGTACTGTTATACACTGTAATTAGAATTGGTTGGGATTCAATCCCCATATTCCTTGCAAAGGAACAACTTGTTTTAATCATTATGAAAGATTATAAAAGGAGGAATGATGCACGTAGAAAGGAGGACGGTGGAGGAGCGATGCTACAGCAGTGTTGTTGTAACTTTGTTTTGCTGGTATTGCCCTCATTCTAGGCTGGATTTGAATTCACTATGTACATTTTCTGATTTTGAAATGTAATATAAAAGGAGTTGTGCCATGTTTCATTTATCCCACGTTTTTCTATTTGATGCATTGATTTAGTTGTTGAAGATTCTTGTTTCTTAACGGGGAAACGAGCTGGTTAGCCAGGGCCCAGCCAACCCATCTCATTTACTGCTTTCGTTTTCATTGCTTGAAAGGTGTGTTAAATTATTTAATTGTAGAAGTGTGGCTTAAATTAAGTTCCTTTTCTTGCACATGAATTTTAGTGTCTATTAAGGTGTGAACGGATCCGTTTTTGTGAAAGTTAATTTCAGTTCATTTATTTCTGCAATTTCCTTTTCTAGTTTTCTTTCGTTGGATTGAGCAGGGAGTCTAATCTCGCACCAGTGCACGTTGGTTTCCTAACCTACATTTTTACATAGTTCATTTTAAAACAAGCATTTCATTCTTTTCCCTTACGCAATTTAATTTCTTTCTGCAAACAGTGTCAAGATTATACGAAAGTATCTTTGGTATTAAAATTTAAATTCCTAAAATGATTAAAGATGACTTCATAAAATGCATGAAAACACTGTTGCATAATCTTGATTTATTTATGCACTTTACAGTTTCTAGGGAAAGGATTGAAAGTTGTCATAGTGAACTTTATTTTCTAAAGTAGGATCTAATTGATGAGCCCCAAAAATGTACAATTATTTGGGCTCATTCAACTTCCTAATTTGGCT
>APFE030549366.1:0-13864 GCA_000404065.3 Pinus taeda | reverse complement strand
TTTTTCATTTTTATTTATTTATATATTTATTTATTATTTTGTTTTATTTTATTTTTTCCTATAGGGTTTGTGTTGATCCTCGACTAGTAAGTCAATCTCATTCTATCTTAATTTGATTGTTGATTTTAAAGTTTTCGTTATAAATGATTGACTCTACCTTCACAGTGTGTAAATTTCATGGTTGGTATTTACGTTTTCATTACAATGGGTCGAGTTTGCTTACACTGTGTGTAAATTTGATGGTTGACTTTCAAATTTTTGTTGCAATGTGTCAAGTTGTCTTAGGCTAAGATTTGAAAGTCGTCATATTTTTAGCATTTAAAAAAAATACTCCTTTGTATAACGACTCTATCATTCAGGTGTTCATTTTTAAAGTTTTTTTGGTCATAATTTTTTTCCATAATATTATGGTTGAAAAATTCTCAAAAGTTTAAAATTTTCTAGCATTCCAATGTTCTAACATCAACATTTTTTGTTTTTAGGTTGTTTTTCATGATTTTTTGGGGTTTCTTGGCTAGAGTTCTTGTTTTGATTTTACAGTTCCTGTTTGAAAGTTTACATTGTTTAAAACTTACTGAATATTACCTTCCCTTTGATTTTTTGCAGCAAGGAGGCTTTTTTGGGTATAGTGGGTACCTAATTAGCTAGAGAACTTTATTTATTGGCTTACAATTCACCACCAATCTTGGTTTTCCTCTCTTTTTCTCCGAGTGCTTATTAACATAAAATCCTCTGCAAGTCCAATCACTCTTGGATGGCTCAACAAGAACTTTTTTTAGAAGATATTTTATTTACTCTTAGAATATTTTAATTTCTGAAGGACTCATTAAGGCTGCAGAAGCCTTATGTGGGATAATTTTTGCCAAAGGATCATATAGAAGATTTACAAAATATCGCCCTCTATGCCAGAAAGCATTAGGGGATTTTGAAGTGCAATCTTCTCTTATTTTTCTTGAGATTTCCTTAAGAACATTTTCTGAATTTAGTTCTACATAGCAGATGTTTCATTCCATTTTATCTTATTCTACCAAAGGTGTCAGAGAGTGCAAAGACTTGTTTTGTTTTTCCTTTTCTTTAGCAATTTTTCTCTTACAGACACTGTGTTTATGCATTGGTGTTGAAACTTACTGATTATCCATATGTAATATCAATTCATGCCTTTTTTACATCAAAAGTGACTAGGCTAACCATCTTTAAAAAAATCAAATCCTAAGATGCAGCCTTGTGCAATTTCCTGTACCCCATAAAATACAACTTCTAACTTTTTTTCTTCAATTTCTATTGACAAAGGATCAGTTTCACCAAAAACAATAACTTCAGTCTTATTTACAACAGTTCCTTTGAATTTAGTTTCTTTCCATAGGAATGAAGGGATGCCTTGTTTCCTGATTAGATTGAGCTATGCCCTTGTGTCTACTAGACAATCTATTTGGCGCAGTTTCCTATTATGTGGATGAATCCAGACTTCTATGAAGAACTTAACTCCTACAAAGAACAATGTAGGATTTCTTGTTCTAGGCCCATTATGCTATCTTTATTAGTTCTAGGTCCTTCCTCTTTAAGTTGTGTTGAAGCCTGGAAAATCATTGCGACAACATGGGGGAAAACCACCCAGTCTGGACCTTGAAAGCAACTCCTTTACCGTTTGGTATAGTGGCTCCAACTAGGGATAATGGGACCAGTTTCCCAGAGAGATTTAATAATGTTGGTGGGATGATATAAAATGTAACAGGAAATGACTAAGCTAAATGTAATATAATCTAACTACTAAATACATGCATATCTCTTTAATCTAAAATTATCTAACTATAATATACCCGAGAATAAAATATGATATGCGATCTATAATGATGTCTTACAACAATTGGTAATAATGATCATTCAACTGCCAAAAGAAATTAAATTGTTTAACAATAATCGTTTTGGATAAATAGTTACACAAAACGATTGAGAAAAATATATCGCATATAAAAATCGTTTATGTATTCAAAACGGAATCAGAGCTAACATCGTACAAAAGTGAAATAATGCAAAACTATAATTCTAACTTTGATACACAAAATAATTAAAAGAAGAATTATTGCTTAATACATCAATAAAACATAATCATACGATAAAAGTACCATATATGATAAGTCTTGCTCATGTGCTTCAGCAATATTGACCCAATCTCATTCAATCCAACACATTCTAAGAGTACAAAAGTGCATTTCGGATAGCATACTAGATATGTAAAGAAAAATAGATCCTATTCCATTCATTTCATCAAAACCTCCTCAAAAGTACAGAAGTGTAACGTCTTGAACAATGCTTTTGATAAAAAATTTGGACCCCTCTCTAAATGCATGAGAAGGATTTAAATATTAAACTATATGTCTTAAAATAGATTATTACAAATATAGCTGAGGAGGTTTCAAACAAACTTCCTTAGAATATGCAAAAATAAAACTAAAAGAAAAAATAAATTAATGACTAACTCCTTTGAACTTGATCTCCAAGGTTGCAAATATCAGTCATTGGCTTGAGCTGAGGTGGTTAGCCGATTCCATATTTTAACTGCCCAACAAATATGGCATCTATCAGTGCTAGCACCATATTTTGTGTAGAGGTTGTTAAACATCTTAGAGTCATCCACTGGCTATGTGGTTTTACTAGAAACTACTAGTATAATTCCCAATTCAGCCTATTTAATTGTTTGATTGCCTCCTCCTTTTCCTACTCTCCTAGCTTCTATTGCTGCTTTAGTTGTTTAACATTCATGAGAAAACCTGGTACACACTCCTTGACAAGATTAGCACCATGAAGATTTTCGTTAATGACTTCTATTATGCTATTTGTTGATGCCGCTACTATTGTTGTTGCCCTTTCTGCCTGTTTCAACCGAGAATCCCAATCCATGAACAAAATATCTTTATGAGACTCTTCCAACTTTGGTAGGTAAACCTTTCTCCCATCCTCTGATTCTTGCCCGGTGATAAATTCAGAAACCCTTTTGTGGATTTCGTCATACTCAAACCTCATATTGATAACTTGGTTTGTTAATTTATCACTAGTCTCACAATAAGGATTTATTTGTGAGATTTTATCACAAAATATTTCCTTTTGTTGTATTAGTAAGGAATTGAGGCTGAGTGCTTATTTGATGAATTTGTCGATTTGTGGATTGTCTTTAAATTTATCTATCATGCCTTGTATCTACGAATCATTTTCTGCTAAGATGGCTTCGTGTTGCACCCTCATCTGCTCGAATTCTTTTTGGAGTTGGGCTACTTGTAATTCTGCTTGTTGATTAGATTTTTCTTGGGCTAATTGTTGTTCTAGTAGCAGAATTTTTTGTTCTTTTTCCTTCAACAACATTTGGACCTTTGTCACCTTGTTGATGGTCGCTGTGGCATAGGCTACTGTGAACTGAGATAGCTTTGTGAGATTCTCAGATGGGTCGATAGGCAAGTCCTTCCATACGATATCCATTGGTTCATTTTATAGAGTTGTAATAGCCATGGTGTTTAGTTTGCTTTTCTTCCATTGTATTTTGACTACAACCTTACAGGTAGGACTGTAGAATACATCTAACGGAGGTATTTCCTCAATTATTAAGACAATTTCTGAATTAGGAATAACATGAATGATCTGAATGTCCTGAGTGCCTATAGCTCCTTCCCCTATTGTTTTTGGATTTACCTTATGCTGGGTTTGCTTAGGAGTTTTCATTTTAGATGTTTTCTCAGGGTTTGTGTCTGTGTGGAGATTTTTATTGAACTTCTCCCATTCTTATTCCAGCTCAATGATTGGAACTTTACCTGACTAATTTGAAGTAGAAACAACCTCTGCTTGTTTCTTTGCTAAGGCATGCTCGACCGTCTCCTTTGTACTTTTAACTATGTCTTTTTCAAACTCTTTATTTATGTTTCCTCCCCCATTTTGAGAATGCTTCTCTGAGTGCTCTGACTCATGAGTTAAGCTCTCTTGGGTTACTTCTTCAAAGTTTTCTTTGGAGCTTCCCTCGTAGCTTATGTTGGGAGTTGGCTCCCTTATCGGTTCAATTTGCAGTAGGTCCAATGGGACCTTTAATAATCTCTTTTTCTTGTACATATGGAAAGCCTTAACATCTTCCAGGGTAAAAAATAGTGCTTCCATATGGAAAACTTGTGAAAATGTTTCTACCTATAGGAAGAGGTCATCAAAGGCGTCCTCTTCGTGGGTGAACTGTTTTACTTTTACCATAGTAGTAAATTCCTTAACAATGCCATTTGGGTCATATTTCCTTCTCGAAACTATAGCTAATTTCAAAGACATAATAATCTTTGCTTCTTTTAATGCATGTCCATAATCGTGTAGTGCAAAATCACCACATTGTAATGGGAATGTAGGCCAAATGGCCTTCTTCTACTCTTTCAGTCCTTTTCTTAATCTGTCTTCCCTTCCTATTTGGTAGGCTATTTCTCTGGCCACTAGTTTGTCGGGGACATAATATGGGAGGACATGTGGTGAAGCAATGCTCCCAAAAACTTTGATGTAGGTGAATGTCTCTTCTCCAAACCATTTAGCTACTAGAAATATATCCACTTCAACTTCTTTAGAAAACCTAGGGGCAGTTTTGTTGTACACCGTTCTATGAATGGGTAGCATAACCCCATTGACATATTTTATAAAAATGGGGGTGGAATTGAGATTCCCACAAAATTTTATGGTATATATGGATGAGAAGTAGGTTCTATATAGTTCACTTCCATCCCATATTGGGAAATTGAGAACAAAAATAGATTGCATCCATAACAAAAGAACTCATGAAGAAAGGGGGAAAAATCCTTAAAGAAGAACTTCTTTTCCTTCTATATTCTATAATGGCCTTTTCCAAATTGTCTGATAAAATTTGAGCCCAATTCATAATTGTTGCATTCATTGTTACATCTATTAACAGGAGCCATTCCATGGAAAACTTGGTGCTATCGGGTCTACCGAATAACCTACATATCATTGCTGCTAAGAAACTATGAGGGGGAGAAATGGATGCCATTGAGTACATAACAGTTTTATCCCGTTTAATATTTCCTTCACTTGATTTCCAGGTTTACGTGACGTCTGATGAATCCTCACTGTCTTTGGAAAATTTCTCAAGGAACTGTTCGTTGTAGATCTTTTGCGGCTCTAGTAAGTGGTACATTAGTCATAGGCTATCTACTGAGAAAGATCCATGACCTCTTGTTTGTGATTCTTGAAATTTCTATCTGTGATGTCTACCTCTTCAATTACCCATTTGACCATATATGTGTATGGTATTATCTTTGGTCTCACAGCTATTTGGTGCAGGAATGAACATGTTGTTTCAAAATAGGAGGCGTTAGATGAATCTTGAGCATCTACCATGGCCTTTGTTACTAGTGGCCCGGGCTTCTCTTCTTCTAACAAGTTATACATGGCCTCCCATGTCGAAGTTCCTCCATCCTTGCTGCATGTGGTATCAATGGAAAGTAGCACCATTTCTAATTTCCTAGATGCAGTCGCCTTTCCTTTCTTCACCATTGTTTATAACGATGTTCTCTACGGAGTTTTCCTAAAATGGAGCAAAATGGAAGTTATCGGATGAACACAAGCGAGAATGACAGTGAGAATAAATGATACTGTTAACCTCAAAAAGGTGACAAGAAAGGAGCTTTTGATCAAAATGCAGATGAAAAGATATTGTATCACGTTGAGCCACTCTTTAACACAAATTCCATTAAATTTATTAAATAGCCACTAAGGTCTCTTATCATTGCCTTTATTTCTCATTGAACTACCACACCACAAATGGGAAGGAAAAAATTTAAGGTGGCAGGTTTAAACTGCAAGAATGTTGATTTTTGTGATTGAGATAAGATTATCACAATATCGCAATTCACACTATCGCAATTTTGGTTGTGCGCTTTCCTAGAGTGTTTTAATATTTTGTAGGATGCGAGATCCGAGATAAGTGGCATATTCTGTATTGTTTAAAGCATAGTTTCCCCAATGAGTAATTATTTCATAAAGTGATTTTCACTACGTGCCGACTTAGCATACAATTTGTAACATTTTCTTCTATCAGGTCCAGGTTTTATAGCACTTTGCAATCTCACGCAGTTCATAAGATTGGGCTTTTAAGTAAATTGACGTGATGCAATAAGGTTGACTCATTCTATTGCAATATTGCATCTCGCATGTTACAACATGCTTTGCAAGCTGAGTCGTTTGTGAACACCAATATGTGATTGCAATAATCACTTTAATTTATAGGAAATGCCTTAAGTCTTAGTTTTGAATGAAAAGTCTAATGATGTCTAAGTTAAATGCGGTGATTCATTCTATCGCAATTTGTAGATTGTTTTTTTTAATTAACCCTTCAACGCACTTGGTCCAGCAGCATGCAAAAAGGCGAGAATTGCTAGTCTTAGAGGGTTTTGACTTGATATTTGGATTTATTTCTAAAATTTCAAAAGAAAGAGCCTAAGTGCTAAACTTTTCTTGGAGGTTTTTTACTAAAGGGTCTCTATTTACTAATATAACATTAGTTATTAAATCAATAAAATGGGGGGATTGTTGAATAGCACAACAATTGGCGATTTGCTGGTAGAACCAGTTATCTATGATAGTTTTTTGAAATTTCTAAAACTTCCAAAATAAAGATAGTTCAGAAAATAGGAAATACATGAAATCTAAGATAAGTAACATTTCTCTTAATAAGAAAACAAAATCCACCTAATTATCATCCATTTGATTATCCTTTTCAAAATGAAAATTCCTTTGTCTACATCAGTCTTTACTTGGTTTTAAAGATAAAGTAAGGGGATCTCGCAAATTAGCTTTTAGATGTACTCATTTGTCACAGGTAGAGCCT
Organism: Pinus taeda; assembly: GCA_000404065.3. Lineage (NCBI taxonomy): Eukaryota > Viridiplantae > Streptophyta > Pinopsida > Pinales > Pinaceae > Pinus > Pinus taeda. The sequence continues at coordinate 7,008 of APFE030549366.1, read as the reverse complement.
CTGCTACCAGTAGGCATCCATATCCTCAATTGGGTTACCTTTTAACCAACAATGATTCAGTATCCCATCTAGATAAGAGTGCAATTTAGATTCATATACTTACTTCATTTTTCTTTATTTTCTAAACAATTTATTTTTCTTAAAAATTCATTTTTTCTACTTAAAGGTCATTGTCTTGGTTTGGTGGCCAAAATTGACAATGCCATTCACTCATTGTAACCCAACTGAACAAGCTGGCTCATGATGAGACCTCTTGTATCTTAATTAAAATAATCTCAAGCCATTACCATGTTTTGATATTCAGTATTGGTGATGACAATTTATTACTTCCCTATGATCATGGTAAGTCGGCTCTTGATGGGACCTCTTATCCTTTAAGTTTAACTATATTTTAGAATCACACTCTAAAAAGAGAAAAATTTACTAGATGGGGAGAATCATTGACTCCTTAAGAGTTTCTGGATGACAATTATTGAGTTCAGGATGCTTTTCTACAGAGAGACTTTGCTTTGTTATAGATACTTTTCTTGACTGATGGTAAAACAAAGGTTTCTTTATAAAGTTGGGGTTTTGCAAAGGACAAGTAATTTTGGTGGAAAACAAACAGGTTTCAGACTAATAAAACTTAGTGTATGTTTCAAATGTGAAAATTATATTCTCAACAATCTCTACTTATACAAGTGAAAAATCAAAATATAAAATAGATTATTATTGTAAAGGCCAAAAGTAAATGCTATTTAACTTTTATTTCCTAAAAAAGTAAAGGCAATAGTGTACAAGCGATAGAATAGGTTATCTTCAATGAAAAATATTTCTTCAAAATCTGCCCATTAACAGGTAGAGAATCTCTCTTACCTAATAAATCTTGCACTAAAAAGGTGGATGGGCCAATTTGCTCACCAATCTGAAATGGGCCAAGCCTTATTCTTTGGAATTTGGTATGCTTACCTTTTTCCTCGTGTGATTTATCCCACTTCAATACAAGGTCTCTGACCTGAAAGGATTTAGGACTTACAAAATTTTCATCAAATGAAGATCTAACTAATTGTTGATGATGTGGATGTGTGATTTTGGCTTTGTCTCTTTCTTCTTTGAGCTTGAGGATTTGTGATTGCCTTAATTTCATAGAAGAAGAAGGAGTTTCTTCAATAAATTGAACTAGGGCTACAGAGGGAATAACTACATTTGTAAGGAGAACAATCTCTTTCCCATAGACCAAATTAAAAGGAGAAGTTCCTATTAAGGCCTTCTATGTTATTTGATCTACCCATAAAGAAAATGTTAAATATTTGTGCTAGTTTTTTTGACTTTGATCAATAGTTCATTTGACAATTCTTATGAGATTTTTGTTTGTAGATTCGGCCAAACCATTTCTCTCATAATAATAGTTAGCAAAATATTTAAGTTTAAAACCTCTTTCAAGAGCAAATTTTGTCATAGCATTGCCTGTGAAATAAGATGCATTGTCAAACATGAGGGCTGTTGGTAGGCCAAATATGGTAATAATAAACTAGTCAATAAATTCAATGATGTTTTCAAAATTGGCTACCTTAAGTGGAATCACTTCCACCCATTTTTTGAAGTAATCAGTTGTTGTAAGGATATATCTATGCTACTTTGAAGAGTGAGGAACGATCTCACCTATTCTGTCCAGTCCCCATTGTTCAAATGGTTGTTCAATGTTGACCAACTGCAATGGTAGTGCTGGTTTCTTTTGTCTTCCAGCAGTTGTTTGACAAATTTTACATTTCCTTACATATTCGTGTGCGTCTTTGAATAAGGTTAGCCAATAATAGCCAGCATGCAGGATTTTATGCGTTGTTGTGTCTCCTCCAAAATGTCCACCAGCTGGTCCATCATGGAGTTCCTACAAAACCTTTCCTTCCTTATATTTTTCAAGGAATCTAAGAAAAACAGAATCATAATTTTTTCTAAACAACACACCATTGATGATTTCATATTGCTTAGCTTTTATCTTGAGAGCCCTTTTTCTTTTGTAACTTAGTTGCATAGGGTCATATCCATTTTTCAAGTAAAAGATGATATTAATATATTTAGATTCAGTATCGTTGAGGCTTACCACACATATTTGTATATCATCACTTGGATCTTGTAGTGCTAGTAAGTTGGATGCTCCTGCTAACATTCTCCAAAAACCTTGACCTTTAACAATCTTAGATGGCCTGATATCAATGTCATATTCTTACAGTGTTGTTACTCAATTTTCTTTTTTCTTGCCTACTTCTCTTTGCATTGGTAAATTTCTCACTGCTGAGAATGGGACTACTACCTTAGTGTGAGTCTTGAGAAGAAATGGTCTGAAATGCTTTATTGATTTGAAAACAGTGAAAGATTGTTTTTCAACGTTTGAATAGTTTAATTCAGCCCCCCGCAAATTGGAGCTAAAAAGGAAATTGGTGTTTCGATTTCACCATCATTGACCTGTGTTAATCTAGTTGCATATGGTGTATCAGCAGAAAAGGTATATAATATGAAATGATTAGAAAAATTTGGAGTTTCTAAAGAGGGAGCATTTATGATTGCTATTTTAATTAGATTAAAAGCTTCATGCTCGGTATGTCCCCATTTAAAAACATAATTTTTCTTAATCATAGATTGGAGGAGTAAAACAATTTGTGAAAGTCAGGGACAAATCTTTTGACAAAATTTATCTGAGCAAGGAAATATTGCATGGATTTTTTATTATAAGGTAAAGAGATTTCAGAAATTTCTCTTATCCTATTGGGATCAATAAGAATTCCTTCTTTCAAAACGATAAATCCAAGGAGCTTTCCTTCACTCAAAGCAAAGAAATATTTCTTTGGATTGAGAGGAATTCCATACCTCTCACAACGCTCAAAGATTTTTTTTAAATCTTCTAAATGATTACTACATTTTTTTGAATACATAGTTATGTCATATAAATAAATTACCACTGATTTATTCACCAAACCTTTAAAAGCTATGTCCATGGCTCTCTGAAATGTTTCACCAGCATTGGTTAACCCAAATGACATCTTTTGATAGGAATAGATGCCCCATTTGGTTTGAAATGTGGTCTTTAGCCAGTCATCTTGATGTACGAGAATCTGATTATAACTTGAAAATCCATCTAGAAAAGACATCAATTCTAAGCTTGCAACTGATTACAGTATCTGTTCCATAGGAGGTAATGGAATGTTTTCCTTCTGAAAAGATTTGTTGAGATTGCGAAAGTCTATACATATTCGAATATCACCATTCGTTTTCTTGACTAGAACAAGGTTAGAAACCAACCTTGAATGCCTAACAAGAAAAATTATTTTGGCTTTCAGAAGCTTATTCAATTCAGATTTGATCTGATTTTATAAATTCAGATGAATCTTTCTGAACTTCTATAGTAAAGTATTTTCATCGGATATCATGGGAATGGTATGTTGAATGATGGAAGTATCATTTGTCTTAAGATTTTCATGGTTCCAAACAAAGAAATTTTTGTATTTCTTTAACAAATGAACAAAGGCTAATCTTTCATCAGGTGTAAGCCCAAGTCTTAGATTGATATTTTGAGGTTTAAGTTTAGTTCCAAGATTAAGTAATTCGAACCTCAAAGTTGAACTATGAAGTTTTGAGTTAGTGGGTTTTTTGAACCTATCCTTAAGATCATATAAGTCTTCTAGCTTAACCACAGATTTAGATATGGAATTTTCAGATATTTTTTTCTTAATATGGTTGTCATGTTGATCTTCATATATCTAGTCATCATAAGAGCCTTCAGATGTTAGAAAATTTATGATATATAAATCATTATTAAAGACTTGCCAATTGGTGATATTGTTGGGAATAGAAGGCCTAAAAATTAATTCAATAGAAAAGCGACCAGGGCTATAATCTCCTGGCGGAATGAGCTTGGATGGAACATTAGCCAAAATATCGACACTTTCGTCTTAGAGTCTTGGGAAGGGGAAATGCTAAACGTTGTGAAATGAGAGGTGAGGCTTTGGAATAATGATTAATAATGTTTCAAATGTTCAGAGAGGTAGTGTCTAGTATTCCTTACCTGTTTAATTACAGTTTTCGAATATCCAAACACTCAAAGATATTTTATATCAAGGTCGATGGCTTTATACATCCCTTGAACCAATGCTTCATATTTGCAGTGTTATTTGTGCATTTGAATTCAAGTTTGTATGCTAACATAGTTTTTTCCCCTTCTGGGCCAACTAATATGCATCCTACCCTAGCTCCATCGTTAGATTTAGATCCATCAAAATATAATTTCCAAAATAAAGACTTAACTATAGGTTTATCTACAAAAGTTATGCACTTAGAAGAATTTGTTTGAGAATAATTTTCAACTTGTGATATAACAAAATTTTCCAAGAAGGGTGATGTATTTGCATTAAAATTGGCTAGAAATGATTCAACTGAATAATTTCCAATGATATTGTTGCTATATGTGACAGGCTCATTTTCTCCATCCAGCTCTGTGATGATATACTTTTGATGTTTCTCATGGTCAACCCTTATTTGATTCAGCTTACCATTATAATGAAGCCACATGTGGGACCAGTCGGTTGCAAAATAGCCATGAAGATTTTTTGACCAATCTCTGCTAAGGATTAAGCCATAGAGTTTCGGGATTTCAGCCATAAGAATGTCAATGAATTGACATACTTTCAGGTTTGATGAGAGTTGAATAGTGACTTTATTGAGTTCCCCTATAACTTCGACTTGAGATCGATCTAACTGCATGATGAAAACAACATATTTTTGGGGCTCCACATTCAATTTCGCACAAACTATTCTTGGTAGAATGTTGGATGAAGCTCCAGAATCAACAAAATAATTGTGTATATTTTTATTGAAAACTTCAAAAGTCAAAATAATTGGAGATGTATGGGATTTGGATCTTCCTCCTATTAGAGCGATATCAGTTGAACCAATTTTGTTTGATGAGGTAGTAGGAGGCCTTCCCATTTCTTGAGCATCCTGTGAGATTATAGTAGTGGGAAGAGGAGAAATAAGGATTGCTTATAGTTCTTTGAGCAATAGCTTTTGTTGATGTTTTAACTTTCTAAACTCATGGAATGTAATATTCACCCTGGTCTTTTTCATATCTTCAACGATGTTGTATTCCATATCATCAAAGAGTAGCAGGGTTTTAGCTGAAGGTGAGGAATTTGATTGAGGAGGACTGGTTTGAGTGGAATTGGGGGAATATTTCTTACCTATTGCTTTATCTTTGGGAGCTGGAGTTGATTCTTTCTATTTTGGAATTTTTTGTGGAAAATATATAGTGCTTCTACTCCTGGTTGTGGCAGGTAATGCTTCTTGTGCTTCTTCATTAGGAAGAATGAAATCCACATTCCTTGTAACTCAACCACTTCTTCATCATCAATTTGTTTTCCAGTTGTTGAGATTTCTTCTTCCTCTACATCCAATTCAGCATTTGATATTGTATTTGGAGGCTTAGGATCAAAGGAAGGATTTCTTTTGTAAGGTATATAATATTTCTTTGAAGAAGTCTCAACTACCTATTTTTTGATGTTGACCATTTCATTGGACATAGTTTTAAGGACTTTTATAGTCCTTCAAGATCAAAAGGATATTTAGGTGCTTTTTTTTTATTCATCCCTAAAAGTTACCTTCTTGGATTTTCGTTCTTCTAATGCATTCTTTTTCTCTAAAGCTAAAATTCGTTTTTCTACAACTATGGCTTCTTTCATATTTTTTGCCAAAGTTGGTTTGACAACCTATCGATAAAAATAGATGTGTTTGAGGTGTTATCACTTAAAACCACAGTTCACCTATGTCCAAAAGATTCATATAAAAAAAAAAAAAAAAAAAAATTGGTTTAAGTCAATAGGTTTTTAGGTGTGTCACTTTGAAGTTAGTTTTTCTAAAGGTATTGATGTGAGTCCTTGTAAAAAACCGTTAGATACCCTCCCTCATTATAGTTTAAAGCATGTCTTGTCTTGATTGCATCATTCTGATTTTGCACAGTTTCGCAGCGCGATCTGATTGACTAATTTAGCTGCGCAATCATTTTTCCACCTTTCCGCAGCATATCATTGAGCAGCCATTTCGTAGCGCGGTGTGTCGTTTCATAATTGTCTGCGCTACGAAATCGGGGATTCGGGGTTTTTGTGCAGCATATTTTCTTGAAATGTCAAATCTCGGGAGGTGAGTCATTAGAACCGTTCATATGTTGTCAGTCGATGTCCTCTCCAGGTCATGATAGGATTCATTCCGCCATCAGATTTAGGATCAAGCACATGACAATTATTTTAAGAAATCTTATGAGGTATGGTAGTGTCATAATGTTTATTCATGATGCATTAACGTGCCTGTTCTATGATGAGCGTTTGAAAAAACGCAAAGAAGCCCGAGTTTTCATTTAAAGAGGGATCATTGCAAGCGAGCCTGCATTCCAAAGCCGAAGCTGTTGTGTAAATTGCAGTTGTTGATTAAGTTCTTTGTGTAAAGATATTTTGAGCGAGATGGAGAAAAGAGAGCATCGATCCGGAAGATGTCTGAGAACCGAGCCAGAAGGACTTGATCTCACGCTCAAAGATGAAGGTGTTGCACGAGCTTTTAAAGAGGCTGGTTGCGGGAGGTTCTGTGAAAAATTGAAGGGAGGACACACAGAGGTAACTAAAGCGTTTGCATTAAATTTCACTGGCTTGAATTCTAAGGTTGCATTACTAGAGTTCCCTGTGTCTCCGCAAGCCATCTCTGCTGTCACTGAAATTCCAAGAAGCGGGCAGGAATGGTTCAAGAATTTTAAGTTTGACATGACTCCATGTAAGGAGTTTCTGAAGGATCAATATGCAAACGAAGACCTCACTAAAGCGGTGCCAACGAACTATATAAAAGAACATTATGCTCTGCTCCTCACAGCCATCCAGAAATACCTCACATGTGAGGGAAGGTACACCAAAGTTTACTCTTATCACTTCAAACTCTTGCTACATTTCACAGGGAAGGTGTCAATAGACATCCCTTTTTATTTATTCAGGAGTCTTG
>APFE030549359.1:0-11137 GCA_000404065.3 Pinus taeda | reverse complement strand
TTTTGTGACTTCAAAGCCCCGACAATTGGATACATATGGCCGAGCTTTCCTTGCTTCTCCTCTTTCTGGTCACGATCTGTAGCATACTTGCGTGGTCCTCGTACTCACGTGACAGATGATCAAAGCAGAGTGAAGTTTCTGCCTTTAGACAAATGTCCTTTGGATTTATGTTCAACGTATGCTTGCAATTTATATGTGAACACCTGTGTTTTGTATCAAACCTTAGAATCCATAAACCCACTATATAAACATTAACTGCCTTCTCGTTTTCTAATGCAAGTGCGCGTTTAATTCGAATAATTTCTGACTCGATTCTATTCAGTCTTTCTTTCTCATGCAGGTCTCCATGGCGTTCCCTAAGTTCTCGTTTCTTTGTTTAGTTGTTGTTCTCAGTGTGGTCGTGTTTGAGATCCATTGCGATGAAGTTCGACATGAGAGAGCGTATTCCGAAGAGGAAGAGGAGGGAGAAAACCAGTTCATATTCAAAAGGGAGAAATGGGAACGAATAGATGCAGAAGCAGGCCACGTGAGAGTTGCTCCCTCCTTCAGGGAGAATGCAAGAAGTGCACCTCAGGTGCACAACTTCGAAGTTAATTGCGTCGAAATGGAACCCAACTCTCTCATGCTTCCTCATTACATCACTGCAAGTTGGTACATGTACGTATATGAAGGTCTGTAATCATTAAAAAAATGACATTATTAGTATCGGATTGAGTTTTATATTGATGCTATGGTTCAGTATAATTCCGTCCATTTGTTGTACAGGTAAGGGAAGAATTGGGTGGGTACGCAACCAGAAGTTGATCGAGCAAGATGTGGAAGCTGGGCAGGTTTACTACGTTCCTGAGGGCTCACCGTTCTACGTGATTAACACTGACAGAAACCAGAGGCTCCACGTTATCAATCTCATGCACAACAAAAATCCTAGTCCCGATCGACATCACGAGGTTGGTGTATTGGCTAAACTCATCGCGATTGTTTTTTTTTTCGGGTTACTAGACCAATTTGCAACTAGAGGAATCTGCCACTCTAGTCTGGTGTGACACTATAACACCTTAAGTGTTTTCTTCTTTTTCGGGTTACTAGACCAATTTGCAACCACAGGAATCTGCCACTATAGTCTAGTCTGGTGTGACACTATAACACCTAGGGATCTGCCACTATAGTCTAGTCTGGTGTGACACTATAACACCTAGGTGTCTACTAGGCGACATTATATCCCTATAGTCTAGTCTGGTGTGACACTATAACACCTAGGTGAGGAGATTATAATTAGATTAAGATCGGTGCCTACTAGGTTGGGCCTAACACTATACCTTTTCACTTTTTAACTTTTAGCTTTTAGGTGACACTATAACTTTTAAGTGGCTATATAACCTTTAAGTTGCTAAGTATGCCTTTTAACTTTTAGCTTTTAACCTTTAAGTTGCTAAGTATGCCTTTTAACTTTTAGCTTTTAGGTGACACTATAACTTTTAAGTGGCTATATAACCTTTAAGTTGCTAAGTATGCCTTCTAGATGACACTATAACCTCTAACTTCACCTCTATCCCTTTTAGATGGCACTATAAAAAACACTATAACCTCAAAGTTCACCTCTATAACCTCAAAGTTCACCTCTATCCCTTCTCTATAACCTCAAAGTTCACCTCTATCCCTTCTAGATGACACTATAACCTCTAAGTTCACCTCTAAGTGGTTAAGTAGGGTTAAGTATTCTTTTTAGGTAATACTATAACCTCTAAGGGGCTAAATATGTGCTAAGTATCCTTGTACATCTAAGTGTCTACATATCTTTTTTGTTTTTTTTGGGGTTATTAGTGCAATTGTTTTTCTTTTTTTGGGTTATTAGTGCAAATTTTTTTGGGTTATTAGTGCAAAATTTTTTGGGTTATTAGTGCAAATTGCAATCAGAGGAATATACCACTAGGTACTAGGTTGGGTGGGTTATTAGTGCAATTTTTTTGGGTTAGAGGAATATACCACTAGGTACTAGGTTGGGTGGGGTGTGACACTATAACCTTTAGGTGCCTACTAGGTTGGGCCTAACACTAGAGAAATCTACCACTAGGTTGGGTTGGGTTGGGAGTGACACTAAAACCTCTAGGTACCTACTAGGTTGGGTCTAACACTATAACCTCTAGGTACCTACTAGGTTGGGTCTAATTCACAAGAGGACACTAGAGGAATTTGCCAATAGGTTGGGTTGGGTGTGACACTATAATTTCTAGGTGCTAGCTATTAGGTTGGGTCTTGGGTTGGGTCTTGGTTGGGCCTAACACTAGAAGAATCCACTAGGTTGGGTTGGGTGTGACACCATAACGTTGGGTTGGGTGTGACACTATAACCTCTAGGTACCTACTAGGTTGGGTCTAACACTAGAGGAATTTGCCACTAGGTTGGGTTGGGTGTGACACTATAATTTCTAGGTGCTAGATATTAGGTTGGGTCTTGGTTGGGCCTAACACTAGAAGAATCCACTAGGTTCGGTTGGGTGTGACACTATAACCTCTAGGTGCTTACTAGGATGGGCCTAACAATTTGTCACTAGGTTGCCGCTAGGTTGGGTTGGGTGTGACACTATAACCTCTAGGTGCCTACTAGGTTGGGACTAACAATCTGCCACTAGGTTGTCACTAGGTTGGGCCTAACAATCTGCCACTAGATTGGGTTGGGTGTGACACTATAACCTCCATTCCCTCTAGATAGGGCCTAACACTATAATGTCTAATTACACTATAACTTCAAGTGCCTACCTATCCTAACACATCTAGATGTCTACATAACATTTCATTTTTCATTTTTACAGCACTTGCCAAGTTGCCCCAGGCTACTCATAGCCATTGTTATTATTATGATTCAATTTTGGTTACACATCTAGATGTCTACATATCCCGTTTACATATCCTCAGGTTCACATATCCTTTTGCAAAGGCTAGTAAATATGAGGATTGAACTTTACATTTCTTCATACATAACATTTCATTTTTCATTTTTACAGCAACAATTCATTTTTCATTTTTCATTTTTACAGCACAAGTTGCCGCAGGTAACTCAGAGGCATTGTTATTTTTATGATTGGTTTCAGTTTTGGTTTGATCGGATAAATTCGGGATAATTGTTTTTCTCTTTGTGGTATGGCAGTTGTATTATGTCGGAGGTGGGCAAGATCCACCTACTGTGTATGCTGGTTTCAGACGACAAACCCTTGCAGCAGGATTTGGTGTAAGTGACCGGTCATTGAGATTTATGCTAAGTAAATTCAGATCCTTGTTATTTTTTTGTACATGATCTGTCTGTGGTACATTATTTGTGATAATCTATACCTTTTACGTGTCTGGGAAAACATTGAGATTGACAGGCCTTTGAATCTGGTACGTAACAGATTCAGGATTAACCTGGGTTTGTGTTCTTAGAGAGATTGAGATGAAGATAGGTGTGCTAGTAGAGAGATCAATAGACAATTGGTAATTAATGTTCTTGGTTTTGATCAGACCGGTATCCGAGAAGTTGAAAAAGTGTTGAGCAAGCAGGATAGAGGCCCCATAGTTTTTTTAAGCAAAGAACAGCGGAATGATGAATTCCTCTCCTGGCCATGGTCGTCCAAGAAGTATGAAGGCTCTGAGGAGGAGGAGGAGAAGCCATTCAATTTGCTGAAGAAGGAAACTGTCTTTACTAATGACCATGGCCAGTACATTAAAGCCGATCGTGACTCATTCCCTCCCTTGGGAAGGCTAGACCTGGCAATGGGACTCACAACAATCAACGAAGTGAGTTTGAATCCTCCATGAATGCTTTGGTAAATGTTTTTCCTTTGTTTTTTTCGTTATTACCTGTGCATGCAATTGAAAATGTTGAATGTAATGCAGGGAAGCATGGTAGCTCTGCACTGGAGCAGCCGTACTACTGCAGTGTCAATGATATTAGAAGGCAGGGGAAGAGTGGAGATTGTAACCCCGGGGCGTGGTGGGAGCAAAAGAAGAGTGGAGTCATATGAAAGAGTGGAGGGTGAGTTAAGTGCGGGAGACTTGATCGTCGTTCCAGCCGGCCATCCAAATGCTGAAATCTCCTATTCGGGACAACAATTGGTAATTCTCACGTTCCACATCGATAATGAACATAACGAATTCTACTACCTCACAGGTAATTTTCTCCATAAATTCAAATGAAATGCATGTTTGGCTCTAAATAATTTGCATAAGACCTTATTATAAGAGATGGGGTATGGATGATATAATTTTTTTTTAAACTTGTGGAATGAACGAATGGTTCTTGCAGGGAAACATTCTGTAGTAAGTTTGATCCAGGGCGAGGTTCTGGCGATCTCGATGAATGAGAAGCAACATGCACTGCAAAAAGTAATCGATGCGCAGAAAGATGAAATGTTTTTGACAGGCCCAAAGGATGAGGACAAAGGATGGAGCATCGTTTCAGAGTGAATGCGCGTTCTGTCAGTGGAAGAGGCCGGGGAGTTTAAGCTTTGTATGTAGTATGTGCTATGTATATGTATGCGTAAATATAAATAACAGCTTGAATGATAGCACCAGCAGCAAGCTGATCACAGTTGCAGCGGCATATAACAGCACTACGTAACATTTTGGGGAGTAGGACGTTCATAGTGTTTTGTGGTGTGGTACCCTAATTATCCACTACCAAGTGTTAGACCTGTGCGATGAATGTGATTAATATCATGCAGCACTAAATGGTCAGACTTATGGGATTAATATATTAATATCAATGCTATGAATATAATATTTCGTATACATCGTCTTTATCGTCATTTCATAACTACGGTGTACGCAGTTACCAAATTCGAAATTCTATTGCACAAAATTCAATACCAAAAAAAATTCGAGAATATACGGCTTACAAAATTAACATATTATAAAAAATTGAATGGAATGAGAAGCATTAAATATTATAAAAAAAATGAATGGAATAAAAAATATTAAATCTCTCTAATAAGAATATTATAAAAAAATGAATGGAATAAAAAATATTAAATCTCTCTAATAAGAATATTATAAAAAAATGTAAAAAAATGAATGGAATAAAAAATATTAAATCCCTCTAATAAGAATATTATAAAAAAAATGAATGAATAAAAAATATTAAATCTCTCTTATAAGAATAGTGTGGTTTACTTATCTCTAACATTAACTTAATCTCTCAAACATTAACCTAATCTATTCTGAAATAGTCTGGTTTACTTGTCTCTAACATTAACCTAATCCATTTTCAAAAAAATGAATGGAATAAAAAACATTAAATATTAAAAAAAAATTGAATGGAATAAAAAAACATTAAATCTCTCTGGTTTACTTATGGAGAACATTAACCTAATCTCTCTGATAAGAAAAGTCTAGTTTACTTATTTTAAGGTTAACTTAATTTATTTTTGTTTAATTTTTGGCTTACTTATTTTTAAAGTTAACCTAATTTATTTTTGTCATTCTTGTTTAACTTTTGTTTAGAGCTAATTCTTATTTATTTATTTCTAACATTAATCTACTTTAATTCAAAAATAATAAAATCAAAATGCATCAAATTTTTTTAGCACTGTAGGGTAAAAAAACATAATAAAATCAATTAACACGAATAACAAAATCTCAAATCTAAAGTTTAATGTAAAAAATAAGATTGGATATTAAAAATAGGTTTCAAGTGATCTCCACATATTTATAGCTATTCTTATCAGATTCATTTTTTTAACGAATAAGTAAATATGTAGATTATCCTTTTTGTGGAACACAAAAAATGAACCCCTTTAATTAAATTCTGCATCAATAATATTCTATTTTACAGTAAACCATAATAACTATAATCTAAAGTTCAATATAAAAAACAAGACTAGATATTAAAAATAGGTTTCCTCCACATATTTATAGCTATTCTTATCAGATTCATTTTTTTAACAATAAGTAAATATCTAGATTATCTTTTTTTGTGGAACACGGAAAATGAACCTCTCTAATTAAATTATGCATCAATAATATTCTATTTTACAATAAATCATAATAAATATAATTAAACTAGATAATTGCTATCATCCAAAAAAAATATAAAAATGAATAAAATGCATTTCAAATTTTTTCATTTTTTAAATTTTTTTCTATATTTAAAAAAATAAAAAAAAAAATAAAAATAAAAATAAAAAAAATAAAATAATAAATAAATAAAGCTAATAATGCTATCATCCTGCCAAAAAAATATAAAAATGAATAAAATGCATTCAAATTTTCCATTTTTAAAAACTTTTTTCTATATTAAAAAACAAAAACAACAAACAAAAACACTCATAGTTTTTAATATAGATTGTTTTTAAGTTTTTTCATATTTTTAAAAATTTATAAAAACTTATACTTTCTTAATAAAAAATCATATTTATTTAGCTGCAACTAAACTTTAACATTGTGTAACTGCAACTTTTTGAAAAATTAGTTTTTGCATAATTTTTTATATAAAATAGTTGATAACACTGAAAAAATCGGTATCGTATTATGTTCGACCTATTTTTACACGAACTGAATTGTACCAACCATTTTTTTGGCCACATAAGGTTAAACTTGGTAATTATGGTTGAAAATGTTCATTATCATAATATATCAGTGTAATTATGGTTTAAAATGTTTCATTATCAGAATAGATAGTAGTTTTGGAAATAGTAAATTACTTCGGGATCAATGCAATGCATGGAGAATCTGTTTGATAGTTGGAGTTTAAAGTATATTTGGAAAAGTATTATTTTTTTGGCCAGATACTTGAGTCAAAGGGTCGTTTGAGTCAAAGGATCATTGTAATGCGTGAAAGCCACAATTCTGTAGATTGTTATATGTGAGAAAGTTTAATGATGAGAATTTATTTATTTATTTTTTGTATCAGAGTTGAATAGAGGAAAAACTCAAGTCCAAAATTTTAAAGAGTGCGGGTATCTCAGAGTTTGTAATCACAATTTGTAGAGCCATCATTATTGTTAATTGATCACAAGTCATAGAGAGCCACCGTTGCAGTGTGCTATAAGTGGCTTGGGCAATGTGCTATCGGAGGTGATCAACTGTCACATCTCTACTCATCGGCCCATTTTGCTAAAATGGCACCGGGGAAGTAAAGGGAGGGAATCCCTTTCAAATTCAACCGGGTATGGCTAGAAGATCCGGACTTTAATGGACTTGTGTGCTCTGTTTGGGCACGAGAGGTGGATCATCGACTATCACATATGGAACATTTATTGGATAAGCTTGGTATACTCCACGAGGAAGTTATTTCATGGCAGAAGAAGAAGAAATATGCTCTAAACAAAGAACTCCATGACATCATTGGAGAACTGACCTCCATTGGATCCCACATGGCCCCACATGATCTCCCGGATGCCACATGCTGTCGTATCAAAGAACTGGAACTAAAGAGGAAACACATTCTATCTATTATTGAGTCTACTTGGCGCCTCAAGAGTAGGGCCATTTGGATTCGGGAGGGGGACCGCAACACAAAATTCTTCCACAAATTTGCTAATCACAGACGCAAAATTAATACTATCTGAAGGATTCAAGATGCTGACGGAAATTCATGTCAGACATAAACATATATATGCAAAGCTGCTATCTCACATTTTTAGGGCACTTATAGTCAGGCAAATGAGATGAACGCTAAGGATTTGAATTGGGGGGTGGAATTATATCCTAATATGTTTGATGCGGAAGCAAATTCAGAGCTTTTCAAAGATGTCACTGAGGATGAGCTCCTGGAAGTGTTAAAATATTTTAAGGGTGAGAAAAGACCGGGGCCAGATGGGTGGTTGATAGAGCTTTTCTCTCATTTTTTTTAACTTTTCAAACACAACCTTCTAGACATGGTCGAGGAGTCGAGTACACGGGGATATATACACCCGCACATGAATTCCACTTACATCGCTCTCCTTCCGAAGCGGCAACCTGTAATTACTTTCTCTGATTTCCGGCCCATATCTCTCTATAATATTATTTACAAGGTCGTCTCCAAAACTATTCCGACTCGATTGAAATCTACCCTCTCTCTCTTTATCACCCCTGAGCAATTTGGGTTTCTTCAAAACTGACAAATTCATGATGTCATTGCGATTGCCTAGGAGTGAATACACTTGATTCATACAAAAAAGAAAAATGTTTCCATTATGAAGGTAGATCTGCAAAAAACATATAATTGCTTGGACTGGGGATATCTCTGACTAGTCTTACTTAAAATTGGTATTCATTCCAGTGCAGTGGAGTGGATTATGGTCTGCGTCATAAATATCAATTATGTTGTCATCATCAAGGATTACCCCATGAATTTTTCAGAGCAGGTAGGGGTCTTTGTTAGGGCTACTCAGTGTCACCACTCTTATTTATCCTGATGATGGATGGTCTGAGCCTACATATAAAAAAAAACAGTGGCTAATGGCAATTCTTGCCATTGCACATGGGATATGATATCGATATCTCTCAGAGTTTTTTTGTGGATGATGTTCTTATTATGGGGATGATTAATCGTTTTGCATGGTTGTCTTTATTTCACATATTTTCAAATTTTTCATGTGCTACTGGGCTTTATATGAATCTACAAAAATATATTACATATCATAACAGTTGCGATATGGACACTGTTGAGTTTATAAAAGGTCTTTTCGTGGTGGTTGCAGAACAAATTCTAAACAGTATGAAATACCTGGGTTTCCATATCAAGTCATGCGGATATAAGGTGGTGGATTGGATGTGGATTGTTGATCGTTTCTTCAAAATAATATCAGGCTAGGAGTATAGATTCTTATCATTGGGAGGCCATATCATCCTGGTTCAAACTGTACTGTCGCAGTTAAGTGTATACTTAACACATCTCTTCCATATCCCCATAACCGTTGTGAAATGCCTAGAGAGGATTATGGCTAAGTTTATATGGTCTAGCAGCAGGGACAAATTTAAATACCATTTGGCTTTGATGTCACAAATATCCTTCCGAAAGCGTATGGGTGGATGGGGCATTATGGATATGAGACGATTTGTTTAGGCGTTATTACTGAAATCACTATGGAGGGGGGTCTTTGGTGAAGGGCCCTAGGGTAAAATCATCAAGTACAAATACCAAAAGGACTTGGATTTCTGGGTATGGTATCGCAGAAGATCCATTGGCATTCCTACGGGTTCAGCCATTTGGAATAGTATCAGGAAGATATAAAAAAAAAATTTACAGAACCTTGCTTGGAGCATGGGGTGGAGAAACAACATTATTATTGGATCAGATCCTTTACTGGGCTATGGGGAGGATCAACACATACCGGAGGCCTTTATCATCTATTTGAATGGTCGTGGGGTTTTTTTCTAGAGCCAAGTCATTAACACATGGAGGGGACCATGTCCTTCCTGGAAGGAGGTAGACAAGCTGGGCTTAGATGACCAATTGGTGTTGGTATGGGAGCGAACCCACACTCAATTAAATTTCATCGGCATATGTTGTGAGGATAACAGTAACCGACTTATATGGTCTCGGAAGGTGAAAGGAAGGAACATTATGGTGGCAGATGCATACAACAATCTCTGTGGTAGGGAGCCTCGGCGTGGGGAGACATGTGAGTTCTTCAAATTCTGGAAAACAAACATTCCCGACAAAATTATCCTCTTTTTCTAGTTGGTGTGTCACAACAAAAATATCACTTGGGATAATCTGCAAAAGAGGAACTGGCATTGGCCAAGCATATGTGTTTTTTGCAGGAACGCGGAGGAGAATAATGCTCACATGTTCCTCAAGTGCCCCCTCATGGTCCAAGTATGGAAAAAAATGACACATACAATTGATTTTCCTTATATCAATTTTGACAATATCCAGAATTGCATGATATGGTGGAGTTCTCAGAAAACTTACTGGAGAAGTATTCCTCCTATACTATTTTGGATGATCTGGAAAAAAAATAGAAAAAGTACAATACCCATCAACCCATCCTTAAGAAAAAAAAAATGTTCAAATCCAATAAAGCAATAAAAAAGCCAGATCTACGAGTAAGTGGCTCCAATGCCACAACTACGAGTAAGTAGCACCTAATTTAGGTATATTGGGTTAAAAGTTGGCTACAGAGTATGTAGAACAAAAAACTAATTTCAATAGGTGGTCCTATTTGTAGGGCCAATACGATCAAGCATGCCACCCTTGATGGGGCTCCCTCACTGTAATGATTACTTGGCAGGGTTGTGGTTGGACAGCAAGCTTACCGTCGAAAATTACTATTCCCCTATTAGCGCCTACTCTCCACGGAAGGCAATGGTCTCCGTAAACACCGTTAGGTAGTGAGAGACTGGTGGATACTTTGAAGGTATCGCGTGGGGTACATATGGAGAATACAAGAATGCACAATATATGGGTGAGTTGTTTATTAAAGTTATTGAAAATGTAGGTGTTGATTCTTGTGTGCAAATCATTACAAATAATGCACCTCCTTGCAAGGTTGTTGGCATCATTGTGGAAGCTAAATATCCACAAGTGTTTTGGACACCTTGCATTGCCCATTCATTAAACTTAGCACTGAAATCCACTGCTTCTAATGTGCTTTGGATTGGTAACATTATTGAGGATGTGCGACATATTTGTAACTTTGTACAAAATCATGCAAATGCCCTCACTATCTACAAGGAGTACAACAATCTATCATTGTTGAAGACTGAGGATACACGGTTTGCCTCTTCATTCATCATGTTGAAGAGGTTGAGGGAGGTCAAGACCACTCTTGGGGCCATGGTTATTTCAGAGTTTTGGTCTTTTTGAGAAAGACAGATCAAATAGCCTCTAAAAGAGTGAAGGACACAGTGTTAGATGATGCTTGATGGGAGAGGGTAGATCTAATTATTTAGATCATGGACCCTATCATTTCTTTGCTTCGGTGAAAGGGGAGTAAAGGAAACTCATGATGCAAACAAAGGAAATGTTAATCATGATTTCATAGACTCTAATGTTGGATCGAAGACGCACCATATTCCAAAAATCAATATGAGGAAGTTAGGTGGAAAGGATCCCACAACATGGATATTACAGATGGATCAATTTTTCGATCTCAATAATGTGCAAAACACATAAAAGGTACATATTGCAACTTTATATTTGGAACCAAATCAGTTTGTATGGTATCAATGGCTTT
>APFE030549344.1:0-10891 GCA_000404065.3 Pinus taeda | reverse complement strand
GATGTATATTGCAAGTTGTTGGTCATTCGTCACTAGTGTTAATTCTACAACTCATGAGGAGTGTTAATGTATTTTTAGTAACACATCAATATCTAATTTCAAAAAATATGATGAATGAATATTTTTTTATAAATATAATAAATTATGGTACTATTATTAAATGAACATAACTATGTTCCATGGGAAGTAGAATAGATGGTGGTGGGGTATTATGTTAAGCCACTCCATGAAGTGAATATCATTAGTTCAAAACTCCAAGAAAATCCATCCATGTTAAATATTCACACCACTTAGCAAACAATAATAAATATGATTATAATTATAATAAAATTTAAAATTTTAATATGAATATTCATAAATTTATTTTATTATTGTAAGTATTAATTTCTATTTGATAGTAGTTATAAAATTTTATAATAGCCCAATGTAATTGGGAAAAAAATTACTCTAAAAAAAATTGAATAATAAAATAAGGAAAATTAACTTCTCTTTGGAAAGTATTTGCAATAACATCAAATAAATTGACATATTACTTTTGCCAAGATTCATTAACTTTGATTAAACATTAGACATCCTGAGGGGTGGTAGATTATGTTTTGAAAATTCTTAAAAATAAGGAATTATTCTTTCTTTAAATATACTAGCAGATATAAAAAAGAATTGTAGAAGTGATACTATTTTTTCTGAATTTAATTATTTAAAATAATTAAAAAAAATTAAAATATATTATAAAATTTATGAAATTAAAAAAATGTATTTTATTTAAATTAAAAAAATGCAAATAATTAATATAAAACAAATTAATAAATGAAGAAGGAAATTTAACTTTCTTTAGACAAAATTTGTAATAATATGAAATATAATGAGATATTTGTTGGCCCATTATTCATTAACTTTCATTAAATTATTACATATGTTAATTTGTAATAATATGAAATATAATGACATATTTGTTTGCAGAAGATTCATTAACTTTCATTAAATTATTAGATATGTTAAATGCTAGTAGATTAGGTTTTGAAAATAGAGATTTTGATATGTTAAATATTGGTAGATTTAGTTTTTAAGATAGAGAATAAGTTCTTGTTCAAAAATACTAGCCCATATAATAATATTTTTTCCTTTCAAAATAAGTATAAAATTTTTAAAATATATTATTAAATATAGTTGAATGAAAAAATAATTTAATTTGATTTTGAATTAAAAAAAATTCAATAATAAAAAATAATATTTTTACTTTAATTAGAATGTAATCATTTTCAACACATATATATTATTTTTAAATACAAATTAAAAATATATATATATATAGAAATATTATAATTATTATTTTATAAAACAACACTTCTTCTTTTAGTTAATAAAAGTACGATTATTCTAGAGTTTTAAAGTTTTTGTTGATTAATTTTTTAGCTTTTTCTCATTTCATAGTTCTAATAAAAATGAGTTTTAATAGAAGTGAGTAAGTTTAATTTTATATATATATATAGTTATATATATTTATATATTATATATAAAATCAAGAAACTCGATAGAAAACATATATTTATATCACAGAACGCTTGGGATAACAAACAGTGTATATTATTATATCGTTTTATATTCAGAATAAAAAATAAAAATTATATTCAAAGCATTTCAAAATATATACTTTATTATGTATTTAACATTTATAGCATTAAAATAATTAATACTTTTATCTAAATTATTCAAAATTTTAGTTTTTAAACATAAAAAGTATCAAATTACGCAATATATTAAAATTAAATTATTCAAAATTAATAATTACATATAATTTACAATAAATATACCAATTATGTCATGAGCTAAGCAGGCTTAAAAATCATCATATTATTTATCTTCAATTTAAATATTTATTCAAAAATATCAATTAAGTTTAATTTTAAATGGAAAATTAAACATAATTTTGACAAGATTGACTAATTTTGATTAAATTATTAAACATGTTAAAATTTGGTAGATTAAATTTTGAAGATATGGAATTTATTTTTGTTTAGAGATAATGGCAAGTATAAGAATTGTAGGAATGAAAATATTTTTTCAATTTGAACTTTTAAAATAAGTTTAACGATATATTATAATATATGTTAAATAAAAAAGATATTTTAGTTTAAGTTAATCTGATTTCAATTAAGAAAATTTAGATAATAAAACTATTTTAATTTAATTTAACTTGATTTAGATAAAGAAAATGGAAATAATTTTCATAATAATGTTTTTCGTTTAAATACAAATTCCAAGTATCTTTTTTTTGTTAAGATTGGTAGATCCTTATTTTTCATTATAATATGTGCAAGCAAGTTACAACCACATAGCCTAGTTAGGTGATATCAACTTGCCAGTTGGGAAACGAGGTTTGTTGACCACATAACCACATTATACGCCATCTAGTAGCAAAAAATAGTAGTTTATATATCCAATCTATATATACTTGATAATCATCTACACAACCGTGAGTTGTCTTTCTATATATATAAAATACTACAAACTGGAAAGTAAATGCTATCCACATAAAAACTTAAGCAAAATGACTATGACTTCATCCTCCTATTTATCCTGATCGGTCGATGCCAAGTTACCTCAGGTTGGGTCACTAAGAACATGCTTGACAATGTTCTCTAGATTTGATCGAGACAACCATCCTATTTCTGTAGCTAGGCTTGGATCTTTTGAAATTCTTTATTGTTTTATGGAAATTACTTAATGACAATCATCCAGATTTGTTCCATCCCCTTCCCTAGGAGGCATCTATGGAGCCAGTACATGTGTAGAGTCTATTTATATTTAGTTTCTCTACTGCGATATGACGAACCAATGCTTTCCACTATTTCACATCCATTGGCCCCACTTTCACAAATCTATTGATGTCATCCTCCCACTCAGTGATGAGTCGTTGAATCTTCTCTTTGGTGCTACCCACATACACAACCATTGTTAATTGGATCAGTTTGTCCACTGGTTTCCTCCCACTGCATTTTCCAACATTGCTCGGCTCAGCGTCAACCTCGCTCTCCCACAGTCTCTTTTCTCTACCCCTGCATTTCCCGGAACTAGCCATTGTTGTACTGTCGCGTAGCCTTATATCCTACTGCGGACAGTGACCTAGAACTATCTTCAGTGTTTTCTTCCTCTAAGGGAAGTTACGTGCTTCACGAATAAGAAACCAACAATTCCAAACCATTATTTTCATAATTTTCAATAGCCACTCATTTTGTTCATCCATCCTTTCTTCCCCCCCATGTAGATTATTCAAAGCCCCTGAGTGTTAAATATCCCCACCCAAGATTCCCTAGACAAGCCTATATGCCCCCCTCCCTGTGCCAATAATGGCTACAATTTTGGCCACAAATTGTGTGGTTGCCCATAGACCCAAACGCCCGGAAGCCGACTCGAAAGGAGCGCCG
Organism: Pinus taeda; assembly: GCA_000404065.3. Classification (NCBI taxonomy): domain Eukaryota; kingdom Viridiplantae; phylum Streptophyta; class Pinopsida; order Pinales; family Pinaceae; genus Pinus; species Pinus taeda. The sequence continues at coordinate 7,466 of APFE030549344.1, read as the reverse complement.
CTCCTTCTTCCTAGTGCACCTTGTTGGTTGAAATCGTCCGATGTCCCCCTGACTGCCTCTCTATCATTATTTCCTCTACTCACCCCAGCCTCACATCTTCTGAGCCCCTTTCTCGACCAAGTATCCCTCCCTTATTTTATGAAGCATCCCTTGCCCCTAGTGTCAGCTAAAGCTGGCCTAGCTAGCTTTCCCAACATACCAATTCCCTAGCTTCGGAGGGCTCTTTTCCTAGACACCCACCCCCTACTCACTCACTTTAAAGCCTAGGTGTTCGCCCTCATGGCCCCAGACATCCACAGAGCCCAAGCCTTCATGCCTCATTCCAGGAAATAGAATGGAATTACCTCTATAGAAATTAATGCTACCTTACAGTTTCCCTTTAAGTTTTCCAAGAAGAATAACATACAAGTTTCATTTAGCCATCAGCCTTCCCTACCAATCCCTATGCTCCCCATAAGTTAGAGGAGAATGCAAAATCCTAGTGAAACCGAAATAGATCCCTTGCATGAGAATAAATTTCCCAAGTGCAGTAACATCCCTACATAACTTCTACAGTCGCGATGAATATTGCCACTGTTCACATCCAAACTCTTCCCATAACTTGAGATTCTCTCTCTCCCCAACCTCTTGCCCCCATGCAGTCCCAATTCAACAAACAAGACATTGAGGAGCATAATGAAGTGCAGGCAAAGAACATAGCTATTAACCACTACTTGGGATCACTGAGCCTCTTCACCTTCTAGAAAATGTTGCTCCACCTTATTTTTTGTATCCTCTTTGTTAGCTTCGTCCTTCATACTAATGCTCTTTTCTGTCAAACACCTCTTACGCATGTGCATGCCACCTTGCTTATTTCTTATCATAATCATGCAGACCGCCACCGTGCCCTGTGCTTTGAGCATGCAGGAGGCAGTGGCATAATGGATTTTTTAAAATGATTTGGGATGTTGGATATGTGCCCAATAGTGTTTCCCTTTATGTTGTTATGCTACATTAGATATTTCTCTCATATACTACTTATTAGATAATTACACCAAACATGTTCCATTTTGAAATTGGTGAGGCTAGACATTAGTCTACCCTTTTCATCTTCTTTTAACATTTATCAGTTTGATGTTCTACCAATTTGTTCAAACCTTTCATCTCCTTTTAACACCTATCTATCTATTGTTTGGTCATTTAGTGATATATGTTCAAAATTTGATTAGAATGCTTTATAGCGGTTCCAGAACGATTTCTCTAGACCATAATGTGTTTTGCTTAAGCTGTTTAAAGAACCATCTGGCTTGATAACATCACAAGAAAATTGACTTTTGCAGTGAGTTTCTGAAGTAGAATCCCTTCGTTCAAAGAAGTTTCTGGGAAACATTATTCTGAGTTGTGGATATGTGGTTGAAAATGCATGGATAAAAGCGGCACATGTACTCATTACATCAATGAATTTCTTAGGTGCTCACATGAGGTACCATATGACATGTCAAAAGAAGGGTGTAGCATCGATCCAGGAATATCAAGTTGTCAGAGTCCAAGATTGGCGACGATCAACAATCATCATTCAAATAGGGCTAGGGAAGATCAAGTTCTAAGAGTTCGAGAATGGTGACAATAAGTAGTCAAATTTAATGGGCACTTATATAATTTTTTATGTTTTGAATGAAAATGTATATGTAATGATATGAAACATAATATCATTTTTTAAGTAATTTAGACATCTAGGAAGAATTGAGTTACATGTTTAGTTTCCAAAGAACAAAGTGGATATTGTGAATGACAATAGTGATAGTTGGAAGAAACATTTGATAACCCTCTATAACAAAAGGAAGGGTGGTCAACATTTTTCTCCATAAAATAAGAGGTAACAAAGTAATTTTAACTGCTTTTCTTTTAAGTATTTATAGTCTTTTTGTTTCTGAAAAAAGGGTACTCACTACATCAATAGATTTCATTTAATTCAATACTTTTCTCCTAAAAATGGTTTGGTCAGAACACTGATCTATGTGTTCTGTTTTAATGTTTAACCAAATTGATTATTTCGATATTGATTTTGATTTTGTGTAATGTGTGGGTGGCTCTTGATTTTGTGTGATGTGTTGGTAGTTCTATTTATGCTTTATTTGGGAGTTGTCAGTAGTCAAAACTTCTCATTAATGTAAAGTGGTTAAGTGATTTAAATAAAATTTAAATAATTTTTATGTTTATTTATTTATTTATAAAATATAAATAATTTTATGTTTATTTATTTATTTATAAAATATAAATAATTTCATGTTTATTTATTAATTATTGATAGCAATCATTAAAAAATAAAAATAAAAAATAAAGCACCCACAAAACACATTTGAAGTGATGAAATTATTAAACAAGGAAAATAAGGGCAAAAAGACATGGTATATGCCAATTTTAAGAAGTGAAAAGTTTCCAACATACCCATTAACATGGTATATTATGATTCCTTGAAATCTCATGATCCCTTTTAATTATTAAAAGATTTATAAAATTACATTATTTTTAACATTTACTTACATTTGTTTATGCAAAGTAATAAATTTTTAAATTTTAAATTTTTATTTATATTTTCCATACTTAAATTAAGAGATTATCAATGTTATTGATTTAAATTATTAAAGATTTTCAATTTTCAATGTTAGGGGTTATATATTAAAAATGTAAATTTAAATTTTTATGTTTATATATTTTATATTATCATTTGTAATTTCATAAATTACTGTAATATTATAACATAACGTAATATTTTTTTATTATGAATAAGAAATTTAATTATTTAAACAATAAATTAAATAATTAATTCATTTTTAATATAAAAATAAATTATAGTAAATTTTTTTGTATGTAGAATTAAATCTAATTATTATTATAATTTTTTGTTGTCTAATAAACCCCAAAAGTGTTATAAGTAGATAATTGTTTAATTTTCTTAAATGTGAAGGACATATAAAAAAATAAAGATGATGATGGTTCTCCTCCATGTAAATTGATAATTTAATTATGATAAGTTTTTGTTTTTTCAAAGATAAAAAATAAGCCTTAGGTTAAAGTGTAATTGGACTTAGTATTTGATTTCATGCATAGAAGTAAAGAAAGCTGTTATTCCAAAGAATAAGATCTTATTGTTATTGCCATAAGAATGACAAGGAAAAACAAATTGTGTTTTAGTTTTGGAATAAGATGAAACATTGTGTTTGAATAACTAAAACCGAATCTTTCTTAAAAAAAAATAAATTAATATAATCCAAAATATAAAAGCACCATGCCATAACCAATCTACCCTATATAAAATATGGTAAGAAGTGGGAATGTAGAGAATGACTTGCTTCTTGTGTGTAGATTTAATTTAGTTATGAGTTTATTTTTTACTCTATTCTTGAAGAGATGATCTTCCAAATATTCTATTCTTTGAGTATATCTTTGTACCTTTTAAAACAATTGTTAATATAAATCTATTATCTTTTCTTCCTTTTAAAAAAATTACTTAATATACAGTGAATTTGAATTCAAATTTAAATTAGAAATATCATTTAACAGCTAGAAACTGTGCTCTCACCTCGTGCTTCAAAATCAAATTGTAATTAAATCAGCACTCGAGGACAAGGATGATTATAAGAATGACACACTTCATTACAAGAACGACATCCAAGGGTTCTGACAGACAGGTGTAAGAGACATATTTGTAAACTTTAAAACACACGCAATGTGCGATATTTACCGCCAATGGAATCGATGAGAATTTTGACCCGTTTCTAATTATGATAGAAGAATGGCAACGTTAATTATGATAGAAGAATGGCAACGTTTGATTAAAAGAACTGCACCCACGGTTCTGAAAGATAGTCGTTGGATGATAAACAACTCGTAATTATAAATATCTCTCAATCCGACGACGCTCTAGCCGAAATCGTATTGTTATGGGGACAGCTGTGATAGATATATAGGAGATATATAAGGGGAGTGTGAACATCGCAACGTGCCATAATTACAACAAATTGAATGAAAGAGACTTTTCAACGATTTTTTTATTATGATTTGACTACAAGAAAGGCATCCAAGGGTTTCTGACAGATAGTCGTTGGAGGATAAAGAACTTTCCAGCTTTCTCATCAAAATGGTACCGGGTATCCAAGAGATGTCACAGATATATCGGTGGAGTTTACAAATCACAACATGCTTCATTTACCATCCATTGAATAGAGACCGTTCCCTGGTTTAGCTCCATCCGTTCTTCAGCGTTCCGAATTATGAGAAGTGCAGCGCAGGGAATGGGCTAGATATGTATTCTCTGGCGTTGTTCCTCTGGTCCGACCGTCGAAAAGTTTTATGGGGTGATGAACTACTTCTGCCGCCATATTGTCTCTGGTACTTTACTTTTCTACCATTTTTTCTTCTTTACTAGTCTATTTGGTTTATAGGAAAATTGGTTCTTGAGGCTTTTATATGAAAAATTAAATCTATGTAATTAAACCGGAAAGCTAGAGTACCTTTTCATCTTGATTCTTCTGGTTTGTTCTTTCTTTCACAAACACTGTAATTTCGATCTGTTGTCTCTCCTCGTGTCTATGCATGTTTGTCAGGATTTGTGTTTTGTATTTTATTGTTCCGTCTCAAAATATCTCTTAGAGATGGGAGGGGAGACTGACAGAGGGACACAATTGATTTGCAGAGATAGATATGGCATGGTACTGGCAGCTTCTTGGCCATTTGGTTGTCCTCTTGACTACTGTTAGTTTTCGTCCAGCTATAGACCACTGCTACAAGCAGGGCCTGCATTTGGGAGCTATTCACCACCAACGCCTTCAATCACGTTCGAATTGCGTAGGTACACCTAGACTGGGTTTTTTCCATGGTCTTATTTAAATGGTTCTTTTACATCTACGGCTGCATATGTTGTTTGTTTTAATATTTGCACACATTTTTGTCTACGGTCGCGCATGTTCCTGAAAGCTTGCGCTATGTGCTTCAAAATTTAGCTGGTTTTTCCTTTTTAAAACTTGAGGTTCACACTCGGCATTATTCTCGTAGTATGTATATGGTCATCTTTTATCGTATTCTTTAAATTCATAAGCGATATTCATACAGTAGAAATATAAATACCACCCTTCTTCGTCAACTCTATACATATAAATTGCGGTTTTCTTGTGAAAATTAAGGTCCCATTATTTAGAAACTCGTCATAGGAAACCACATTGCATTTGTATTCCTTATTCCTTACGATGCTTGTTAAGGTGGTTTAAAATAAGTAGATTTGTTTTGAAGATTGATTGTCTTTTGTCCCTGGTTGGCATCTTATGACAATTAACATGAATATATAACAAAGCTATAATGCCCATTTTAACTTGAATTCTTGAAATTATCGGACACCATTTCCAAAATACTAAGCTAAAATACTAAGCTAAACTGGTATATTATCTGGCTAAACCTACTCTCCTTCTGTCTTATCTTCCACTTGTCTACTATGTCCTTGAAAGGCAAGTCACTTCTCTGCATATATAGCTTTTCCTGCACCTCTCATGCTATGAATCTCACGAGAAATTGTATTATTTGAAATATTTTGTTATTTGAGATTTGCGGGTGCCTTTTGAATCATCTTCCATGTCATCCTATGGAATAATAATGGAAATCCATGCAATCAAATTTCTTCTTATTTATAATGAAAATCAAAAACCCTAAGAAACTTCTTACATCAAATTTATAGATCAAATTTATAGTTCAATATATCATGAATAATTAAAAAAAAAAAAAATGAACAAATTGAATTTTAGGTAGATTAAACACTAGGATTTAGAAAAAATTAAGCTACTGTAAATCGAGATTTTTTCTCCACGTATGTAAAAGATTTAACATTTTTAAGGAATATTATTATTATATATATATATATATATATTAATTAATTACAACTTTTTAAATTTAATATGTCATTTTAATTATCCGTTAGTGTTTCTTTAAGCATTAAGCAATTCATTCATTAGTATTAAGTCTAATTCTGGCTTCACAAACAAACTATCAACAAATATATTTTTAAAAGATTGTTGGGAATTGTCCGTTTATTTTATGAGTCGATCAGTTTCATTAAGTGGTTAATCAGATTTATTTATTATATAGGAATTGAATTTTTATAATTTTTAATATTTAGTTTTATTTATTTAAAAAAAAAAAACTAAATTTTAAATATTTATTATTATATATTTATATAAATTTATAATTTTTATTATGTATTTTTGTTATTGTTAATTTCAATACATTTATATTTAGAAATAACATATTTATTTTTCTCTTCCAGAAAAGGAGGAGAAGAGGAAGCTATTATTAATGTTATTATATTGAAATTGAATTATTTCTAAGTTTTTTCTATCTTAACTTAATGAGCTAGAGCCGGGGAGGTGTTGGCGGGAGAGGGAGGGGGGAGCAAGGAGGAGATAGAGAGTGGGAGAAAAAAAACTGATATAGAGGGAAGAGAATAAGGGCGAGATAGGCAAGCGAATGTGGGAGAGACATCCATAGAGGGAAGGGATAGAGAGAGGGAGGAAGAGAAAGATAGGGGGAGGGAGAGAGAGGATTGAAGGAGAGAGAGAGAAGCTAGTGGCAAAGGGAAGGAAAGAGATCATAGGAGAGAAAGGGAAGGAGGCGGGATAGAATGAGAGGGAGGTAGAGAGAGAGAGAGGTCATGGAGGATTGAAGGGCAGGGATAAGAGGGATATAGGGAGATAGAGGTGGTGGAGAGATGGGGGAGTGGTGAGAGACTGAGTGAGACAGAAGAGGAAGAGAGAGAGAGAGAGAGTGGGAGGGTGTATGATATGGAGAGGGGGAGAGGGAGAGAGTGTGAAAGGGGGAGAGAGAGAGAAACGGTAGCGAGAGAGAGGGATAGAGGGAGAGAGAGAAGGAAATGGGGACAAAGAAACATGGGAGGGAGCGTGCAAGTAAGGGGGGCCAGGGAGAGAGAGAAAGTTGGGGTGGTAGAGGGTTTTTGAGAGAGAGAGAGAGAGAGAGAGAGAGAGAGAGAGAGGTAGGGAGAAAAATGTGGGAGAGGGAGAGAATGACAAAGGGGGAGATAGAGAGACAATGATACAGAGGGGACGAGAGACATGAAGGAAGAGAAAGGGAGGGAGTGAGAAAGTGAGCCATAGTGAGAGAAAGTGGGAAGACGGAGAGGTAAAGAGAGCAGGAGGTGGAGACAAAGTGGGAGAGATGGAGCGGGAGAGCAAGAGAGTGATGGAAGGAGGTAGAGTAGGGGGAGGAGATATAGAGTTGAGGTGGGAAGGGATGTAGGGATGGATGAAGGGACAAAGGGAAAGTGAGGAATAGAGGGAGAGAGATTATGAGAGATTGTGACAAGGAGAGAGGGAGAGGGAGATAGTGTGAAAGGGGGAATGACAGTGGGAGGGAGAGAGAAATGTTGATGGAGAGAAAGCATGAGATATTATGTGTGTGTGGGAGAGAGAGAGAGAGAGGAGGGA
>APFE030549342.1:0-24790 GCA_000404065.3 Pinus taeda | reverse complement strand
ATGGTTTTCGGTCCATGGTTTTGGACGCGATGGTTTTCGGTCCATGGTATTGGATGCTTCAGCATGTATAAATATGTATTGTAACATTGAAAGGAAATATGTATGGTAGTCCCAGTTTTGGGATCCAGTGGGAAATCTCTGTGTATATGTGTTTTATGTGTTATGCTCTCGCATTTTTATTTTTTCCTGTGATTTAGAATTCGTATGCAGGTAATTTCTGTACGGGGTTAAAAACTACACCCAAAACTCAAAACTTCGAAATCTCTTCTAATATATTGTTCTCCGCTTTGATCACCTTTGCTCTGATACCATGTAGAATTTTGTCTCTGGATCAGTGAGCTCTGATACCATGTAGAAATTTCACCATAGATTAAATTGATTATGTAATGTACTAAACCAAAATACTTAATCTACTTCTACAATCAAACTTGTATAAGCTTAATCGATTTGAGCAAGATCAAATAGAACACATATAACTGAGAAGAACAATCAATACACATGAAACACAGAAAATACGCAGGGGAAAGCCTAAGCTAAAAACCCTGATATCTGTATTATCATACAAGGAAACATCTCAGAGATTACACATAGCTTTAGCTCTCACACAGTTATCCATCTCTCTGTACAATCCCTCACTGTTGCTCATAGACAGAATAGACAACACATGTGCCTTCCTTCAGTCCTCCAAGCCTCCTATTTCCTTGCACAATTTCTCCTGGGTCCTCCAACTACACCCTGTGTGATTCTCACCTCACACACAACATTGACCTCTGAAATAACTGGACAATCCTGAAGGAGATAATTCCTTCTGCATGGATGAGTTTCCTTTATAGGAAAATTCCTCCAACTGATAGTACATTGTCCCTTCCTTTAATCTCAGCTGGATCTTTCTCTGAACTGACATGTATGAGTTATTTATGAGAGAATATTCAGTTATCTGGAGAACACTAGTTGCATCCATGCATGCATCAAATGACTGAAATCACAATTAGTTCCTCCAACTGTTTGGAACTAATTTAACTGGACTTAACTCAGTTAACCGAGCTAACTAATTACAACTCATCCTTACCTCCTTAATTAAGGGATAATTTCCTCAATCAAAGGGATAACTGTTGCATGTCTTCACATAGACTTCATGTTTGATTTTCTCCAACTAAATAACTCAAGATGAATTAATTAATTATTTTTCAAACAATTGTTAAGACTAAATTCAAATTTTAATTCAGGGACTAATTAAAATTGGAATATATCCCGAAATGCTATTTATAACAATGTTATTTATAGCATTTATATATTTTTCTATTTCCAACAGAGTTGGAGTATATCCTGAAATGCTATTTATAGCAATGTTATTTTTTCGCATTTCTTGTTGCTATCTTCAATGCTCTCTCTCAACAAGAAAGGCATTCAACTCGAGCCCGATCCTGAACCTTTGGAATGTTCTGCATACAACACTTCTCTCAAGTGTTATTGCTCCAACAACTCAAGACACAAAAAATATCCAACCTGAATCAGAATGATGCCTCTGTCATCAAAGTCTCTCACTGTTATTGCCTCTGTCGACTGAAAACTCTGCATCTTTATGCTCTTCAGTATCTGACTACTCTAGCCTCTGTCACTTTGATCTTTGACTGCATCAATCACACAGATTCCTCCCGCTACATCTGTGTTATTGTTGGTCCTTTCCCCCAGCACTGCATCTGCACTGCACCTCCTATCATCATGTTGCATCATGCTGCCCACTATTGCACTGCAACTCAGTTATTGAGAAGTAAGTAACTGACCTCCCTGTTGGGCTAGAAACACCCTCTGATGTTGAAGCTCCCTCTGCCATTGACAAGTGCTCCCTCTTTGACCTCTACGTTGCTGCAATAACTCCCTGCATCTTGCATTGTTGCACACCTCCCATCCTTCATTGGTGCAACACTCATGTGCCTCTCGCATTGCTGCAGCCTATTAGCTCTACGTTGTCTTAGGACTCCTACATTGTAGCTCTCTTTTCCACTCCATCTGCATTCGTTTCTACCCACTCAGCCATTCGTGCTACTACTCAATGGGGCTCCCGTAGCAATGTCTAATCAAAGAGGGTGGGTACCTCAAGGATCCTACCCCTATTTCAGCCTTTTTGGGACAATCACTTCACATCGCCCCACCTCACACCTGGAGGTATGGTTGCATGTGATCCCTCTACCCACTTTACTCGAAATTCCCCCTACTAGAGGTCTTTACATGAGTGAATGCCTCCACTTGGTCTCCTTTCAACATCTCTAATTGTGGCTCCTCAACAATTGTCTGAAACTTCTTCTGGTGCTACATGTTGAAAGGTAATTTACTCTCCCTCTCAACCACCAAGTCTCCAACCTTTGCCTTGCTCCTCAAGGCTTTGCATGCATCCTGAACCTCAAGAGCATACAGGTTCTTAACTCGTGAATCGATCTGCTTCACTTGTCTCGTGGTGATGTTTCTAAGGAAAATCTTTCCCTTACTAAAGACTACATCATAGCCCTTGTCCTCCAACATCGCGGGCAATACCAAGTTCTTCTTCAGTCCTGACACATACTTCACATCTTTCAAGGTGATGTGAGCTCCATGCTCCCTCTGAAAAGCAATTGTGCCCACTCCTGAAACACTATACTTTTTATCATTACCCATCTCTGTGCACATATGGAGGTCTTTGTCCTCGAAGATACTAAACAAACTCTTATCATCGATCATGTGGAATGAGGCTCCACTGTCAAGAAACCAACCACAACCCATCATCGATGAAACCATGCATGTGATGAGCGTAAAATCCAATTCGAACTGAGAGGCCAGTGCCTTGCCTTCAAATCCTTCCGAGGATCCCTTCTTGGATTTCTTCAATGGACAATTAGTTGCATAATGGCCCGCCTCATGACAATTAAAGCATCTCACTTTAGATTTGTCAATCTTCTTCCCTCCATGAGAAGAACTTGATTTTGGATGATTCCTTCACTTTCCTTGTCTTACTCACTAAGGCAAAATTTTCTTCATCCTCCTTTGATGAAGAACCATCTCTGGTGTTTCTCCTGATCTCCTCTTGCATCATATCCGACCACAGTTGTTCCTAATCTAGCAATTTTTCTCTTCCATTAACTGAGTCCTGGTAGCTATGCCAGCTTTTAAGAAGACCGAGGAGAGCAAGACTCGCCATATCATAACCGGTTGTCGTGATTCCTACACTTCCAAGCTCATCTCTGCAAGTGGTGAGCTTGTTCAGACATGTAGAGATCATGTCGCCCTTTTCACACTTGATTTTCCATAGCTTGTCCTTCAGCACCAGCTTCCTCTGGTCGTTTTTGTTCTGATATAGGTCCTTCAATGTCTTCCACATTGAAAACAGAGTCTCCTTCCCATGGAGACTCTAGACAATATGGTCTCACTCCAAAAGAATCCTCCTCGCTCTCGCCACATATTTCTTCCATTCCACCAATTCTTGGGCATTAGTTGTTGCTAGCTTGGGGACTTCTTGATCAATCAAGTCCTTCAAATCATTTTCCTCTAATACCGCCTCCATGTGATCTTTCCATGCTTTGTAATTCAAGCTGCCATCCAGGGCCTACTCAAGTCTCAAGCCATAGAACGCCATTAGTGAACTTAAAGATGCGATAAGAAATTGATTTTGTACCTACAATCAAGAACTTCAAACATCAAACTTCTCCCTTCTTTGTATATTGTTCTCCGCTTTGATCACCTTTGCTCTGATACCATGTAGAAATTTCTCTACATATCAGCTAGCTCTGATATCATGTAGAAATTATCACTGTAGATAACCTGATAATGCAATGTAACTAAAGCAAAATACTTGATCTACTTCTACAAACAAACTTGTGGAAGCTTAATCGATTTTTAGCAAGATCAATTAGAACACATATAATGGAGAAGAAGATTCAATCACACATGAAACACAGAAGAATACTCTGGGGAAGGCCTCAGCGAAAAACCCCGCTATCTGTATTATCATACAAGTGGAAATATCTCAGGATTACACAAAGCTTTAGCTCACAAGCTATCTAGCTCTTAGTACAATCCCTCACTGCTGCTCGTAGATAGAATAGACAACACATATGACTTTCCTCTGCCCTCCAAGCCTCCTATTTCCTTGTGCAGTTTCTCCTGGGTCCTCAAGCTGCCACCTGTGTGTAATTACCTCACACACTGCTCACTAACCTTTAAAATAATTGTGCAATCCTGAAGGAGATAATTATTTCTGCATGGATGAGTTTCCTTTATAGGAAAATTCCTCCAACTGATAGTACAATATCCTTGTCTTTAATCTCAACTGGGTCTCTAACTGAACTTACATGCATGAGTTATTTATGGGAGAATATTCAGTTATCTGGAGAACACTAGTTGCATGCATGCATTCATTAACTGACTGAATTCACAATTAGTTCCACAAACTGTTTGGAACTAATTTAACTAAACTTAACTCAATTCACTGAGCTAACTAATTACAACTCATCCTTATCTCCTTAATTAAGGGATAATCTCCTCAATCAAAGGGATAATTGTTGCATGACTTAACAAAGACTTCTAGCTTGAATTTCTCCAACTAATTAATCCATAATGAATGAATTAATTATTTTTCAAACAGTTGGTGAAACTAAATTCGAATTTTAATTCATGGACTTATTAAAATTGGAATCTATTTCGAAATGCTATTTATAGCAATGTTATTTTTAGCATTTCTATTTTTTACTATTTCCAACAAAGTTGGACAATGTTATTTATAGCAATGCTATTTTTAGCATTTCTTGTTGCCATTTTCAACATTCACATGATTCAACAAGATGACAAAACCGTGGAAGAGGTGCAGAAGGAAGGAGTTCGTCCTTCATTGCAGATTCTTGTTAAAATTTAGACTCCCACACATACTCATCGAAAATGATATCACAGGTTGGTTGTTCAACACCAACTCCATCCAGAAATTGATCCTCATTAACATCAAAACAGGGATTTGAAACAAGTGAACAAAACACATCACAATTCAAAGGATCATAGGGACCAAAGGATAGCTGAAATTTTGAATACGTGAGGTGGGAAAAAATGGTGGTAGATCAACAGATGAATTCTCAATTTCTCCCACCTCAACCTGCGGAGCTAGAGCTGTTTGATGAGAGGGGGATGGAGGGTCACTTGCAACAGCAACCCCATCCATCGTAGATTTAGAAGCTCTAATACCAAGGTATGTTGGGAGAGGTTCAAAAGATTCAAGCTCGTGTGAATTTTCTGAAATCTGAACAAGATATAGAAATTTATCTACCAAGAAAGACCAATCAACATCATCTTCAAGAAATTCAAACCAAAAATGGATGAAACAATCACGAAAATCCTGAACAGATTCATTAGGTTCTTTTCACAAATTGAAAATTTTATTGCATAGAGTTTTACAATCACAGAAATCAGAATCACGACATAACTATATGAAAATTTGTCCCAAAGAGTGAATGGAGACATTAGGCAATGTGTTACATCATTCTCATATGTGCCCCTTAAACGTGAGAATGAACAACCTACAACCTACAACAAACATCCTCACAATGGATGTTGTGCTTTGTGAAGAAATCAAGAAAATATGTGGTGTGCTTAAATAAGGTTGTTTCACCCTTGCCATCAAATTTCAAATTGGACAAGTCATCAATTATTCTTGTTGATACTTTCATATTTGTGTGTTTAGAAAAACATGTCGATGTTATGATTTAGGGAGAAGTCATTAAATGAGTGAAAAAATTCAAAACATACTTCAAGGGCTCAACTTGTCATCTAGCACTCCTTTTAGTGCCATAAATGTTGACGATACTGGGGGCCAACATTCAAGGGATCTCCCTGATATGAAGTCTCAACTACCTCACACTATTTGGAGTAGGAGTCCCAGCAGTGGGTGGTAATGTTATCCCTTGCTTACGAAAATGCATAGAGTGAAGTACGGTACTTTGGGTGAGAACAAGTGTGTGAGTGTGATGCATGAAGGTTCCAACACACAAAGGGAAAATGAAGTGTGCCCCTTGGAAGCCTGTAATAGTACACATCTTGAAAGTAACACACGACCGTAAGGACATCACAAGTTAAGATGTGGAATTGTCCACAAGTTAAAGTGATGAATTAATACAACAACACGCATTCAACAAGATGCATACAAATGCAAAAGAAATAGTTCATAAGCATAAGCATAAGTTAAATAACACACATTGCAAATACAACAAGAATTGTCTTACTATATTCACGACATATGCATGAAAGCGTGTCGACTCTTATTTTTTTGCTATAATTGAAAGTTCCATTCATATATACACCATTGATGGACCACTAGCCCCAACATTGGAACATTTAATTCAAGAACCCCTGCTCCTCCAAAGAAGTATACTCGTTCTACACTACAAAGAAGCCAAGGCTCTTCACAATACTCCCAAGCTCCTTCTAAGCTTAAGCCTAGTCAAAAGTTTGACTCCCAAAATCCCTTTACATGAGTTATGAGGTTCTATTTATAACAAGAGGGGGTGACTCTTCAACTCCCCTTTATGACCTTTGGATTAACTTCATTATTCTTCAACTTCTTTACAAAATGACTCATTACATTACATCATGACTCTTCATATTCCAATGTTTACACTTGGAATTTCACTTACAACATAACTACAAATAATATTACAATTTACACTTGTACCCATATAAGACAAAATAGGGTAGAGATAACCTGATAGCCTAACAAGACATAACACTATGATGCTTGAGTTTGGGAGAACTTTAGCTCAACAACCTCCACTTGCTGCTTCTTGGTCACATATTGATGCCAAGCTCGGTACTATGTGATGATGTCCCCAAACTACATGATGGTCTCTGGCTGGAAGTAGACTCTAGCCTCCATGGCATCCAGGTACAATGTCTTGGAATCAATTTCAAGCTCGTTTTGAAGCATAAGCAACAATGTTATGATTTGGACAGGACCACTGATGTAATTCTACATGTTTTATCTATTCAGCTCCAAATTTTCCTTGGTGGCAATTTGTCTCAACTGCTCCAAGTACTCTTCAATCTCCTGCCGGATTTGGTTCTTGAGTTTGGATTTGGTGAGTGAACCGACAGATGGGATCTTGTGTGTTTTCAATAAGACATCTAAACTACTGAACAACCATACATATGAGGCCTGAATGCTACCAATAAATGAGGTGAGTTACTTGTTGTTTTGGATAAACATCTGAACTCTCGCTTTCTCCAACTCTGCCTGTGGCTTCATTTTGTTCACTAAGTCAAGCGGTGCCCCTTTGTATCGCATTTTCCATTCTTGCACATAGGTGATGGCAACTTGTATATTCTTAAGAGTTTTAACAAAATCTTTGCTTTGTTGCTATAGGCCATGCACACAGACAACTACTTTATGTACAGTCACAAACCCCTCATAGAGGTTTCGTATGCTTTCTCCTAGTGTTTATACTTCAAAAAGTATCATTGCTCTCATATCCTTCAGGTAAACCTGTGCGAAAACTATACGTTGTGCTACTACACGAAGTTGTTTAACCTCTTGCCTGGAAGCCTACAAGTTCTGTGCCAATTGGTCATTCTCAACCATCAAATATTGAATGTTTGATCTTGTTACTCCAGCAAAGGCCAAGTTGGCTTCAACAATGGAATTTGGATGCTTCTTGGTGTCTGCTACTATCACCCTTTCTCTAGCAAATGCGGGTGATGCGTGATCATCCAGAAAATGCTTTCTCTGTGCTTATATAATCCTCTTTTGGAACTCATCAAATGTCAAATTGTACACATCCATTACTGCATCATCACCAAGGGGAACAACATCCCCTTCTTTGCTCGAGGCTATCTCTTGTATTGGAGGTGGTGGATACTGAATGGTGACATGTGGTGCACTTGACATCAGATAAACATCTTCATTTTGCGGCTCCTTTTCCATCTCCATGCCTGTTACTTCAATCAAGTGCTCAATCTATTGAGCAAGCTCCTGATCCTACATCTGTTCACCTTCCTCCTTAGCTCTTGGTTGGTTCTGTTCCTGCTCTTCAACCTGTATCAATGTTGTTTCTTTTGTCATTGCACTTTGCCTTTCTTCTTCCTTCTTCTTTTGCTTCTCCTCTTGTTATCTCCTACTCAACTCTTGTTCTTCCTTCATTTTTTGCTCTACCTCCTGCAGCTTCAGTTTTGCTTCCTGCAACCTCTGCTTTTCTCTCTTCCTCTGCTCTACTTTTTGTATCCTCTAATTCCTCTTCCCTTCTACTACTAAAGTTGCTTTCATGATAATAGGATCTTCTTTCATCTTGCAACTTTGTTCTCCCTTTAGACGGTCAGCAATATTCCTCTTTCCCTTGTCTTGCATAGGATTGTTTCCTTCTGATGTTGTTTCTTCCAGAATTGTTGTTGTTTGTGGAGAAGCCTATGAAGTCCTTGCTAAACTGACTAGCTCATGGAATTTGGAGGAATTGTAGAGATTCCTCCATGGATCCTCCTCTGGCCAATGGAATGCCCATTGATCCATGGAAAATAAACTCTCGCACAGTGCTCTTTACAAATACCACGGGAACCATACAAATTAAAGTCCCAAGTACCGAATGCAAACATCACTATTTCCTTTCCCTCAACATTCGCGACTTTCAATTTATTTATCTCCTATAATCCAATTTGCAAAGGAAGAGCGGGCCATGGTGCTTTCTTCTTCCTGTGCAAATCTACTGACAACCCTATGGTGAGATGATATGACACGTCTTGCATGACAAGCTTGTCGGTGGCATATCTTGGTAAAACATGCAAAGGCTTCTCTCCACCAAACATTCTAAGGAAGGTGCAACCTGGTGAGGCATGCCATTCTGTGATGTTTGTTATCACCTCCATTGCTCCTCGTGACATGCAAGGTAGATCTTCTTGACCAATGAGATTAAAAAGCGGGATGATGAAGTGGTCAGTTAGTTGTGCCATTACTCCTTGGTGACAACAGTTTGAAAGCAACTTGAAATAAATATGCACTACATATTCTCATGGTGTCCATGTCTAGTTCATGCCAGGGAATTGTTGTTGTGTATAGATTGCATCGCATAAATATGTAGACATATAGAACCTTACTTGCTCACCATCAGGAGGACTATGGGCCTGTGCTACATGGGCTCTCAATTATCGAGCCAACATATCTCACCAGTTGAACGACTTCCACTCATTCACAACTTGGTTCAATAAGACTGCCCACCCTTTAGGATAGTTTTGCATGCTCTATTGACCATGGATACTGCAAGCTAAGATAACCAAGAGTTGGTAGGCCTTCCTGAAGGATTTTGCCTTGTATAAATGTCTGTCGAAAATTTGATGTTTTTTTCACCCATACTTTGACAATGTCTCTTGTGTTCACATAGTTGTGGGTGGCATAGAAGAATGAGTCCATGAGCTGCACTGGCTCGGGCAAGTGATACATGAGTTGATAATCTTCTTCCCTAAAGGTGGAAAGCTTTTGTTCGCTAGCACTATTAAATGTCATGGTATTCTCATCAATGTTTGATACTATCTAGATAATGACATCCGCACATGAGAAGGTTGGATATCTGCATGCAACCTTGTGTAGTCCTGACTCTCCGATACCACATAAACCTATCAGTCCTTTAGATTGCCTCAAGGCCCTTTGCTGAAATAGATTCATTAACTTGTTTCCATGTTAGTGTTGAACCCTTTTCTATAAATAGCTAAGTGTCTTCATACACTAGCAAGTCTATCGATGTCTACTCAATTGCTTCCCTAGTATTGCTTTTAGTGGTCTCTTTTGAAGCAACTCTCTTTGGTGCCATGATAAAAATGATTGTTGGAGAGAAGTGCTTCACAAGTGTGTTACTTGTGGGACAAAAAGGACACTCCTGGCAAGCAAACATTAGCTTGATCCGAACTTATGCAGGAACACAACAAAATACATAAATACACATATACACAGAGATGCAGTAGAAATAAAACTTCATTTCATTAATATCAACTGAAATATGCTTACATATAGAAATGGAAATAAACTAGCTCGGGCGATGGTAGCTTATCTCTGAGGAGAGGTGTGGCAGATACATGCCTCTCAACTATGTTACAATGAGGCTCAAAGGTCTATTTATTATTGTGAAATAATGGAAAATCATAAACATCCAAAACCCTAACTGTGGGAGATGAAGCGCCAAAACTATGGGCCCTGTTTGGGTAAATTGGTACATCAACTTCCTGGAGTAGTAACTTTGGCATACGATCTTTATTTGATGCGCACAATATCTCATTAGAAAGATATATCCAAGGACTACAATCTGTTAGTACAAACATTTAAACATTTTTTTGTTTGCCCGTTTTCCAAAAAAACATCGTTTAGGGCCTCAAAACGGCTCTAGAAGTTCAAGACCTGAAAAAATGCCAAAAAATAGTAAACTGTGCTACAATTAAGGAAACTTTGCTACTGAAAGAAACAATGGTGGGGGTCCAAGTGGAATAGGTGGGTGGCCACCAATATCCATCTGGATTAGTCCTCCCCCCTTAGGAAGCAATGGACCCCATTGCGTTGAGTGCCTCCATGAGATGGGGAACTTCTGTTGAACTTGGTCCCTAGTGAGCCACTTGCCTTGGTGCAGGAGTTGGTAGGTTTGATAACCCGATACAGTTAGATCTGTTGTTAGCGAGTATTCTTGATGTGTGTGTCCATGATCTGATCAATTGTGGCATGTTCCATGTAGTTTGGATTTATCTCTGTTGGTGTGAGTTGTTCTGCAATGTCTAATGTGTTTAGTAATGGTCGAAAGTATGGTCGAAGGTGGTCTAATTTTAACATTGGATGTGGCCCAAGGAATGGTGGAATATTGAGCTCAAAAGCATTGTCCCCTACAACCTTAGCGATGGTGTAAGGCCCATATCAGAGCGGGTGAAGCTTGTGGTGGCGTCTAGCGAGACGCTCCTTCTACAAATGTAACCAAACTTTATCGCCCACCTAGAACTTGTGTAGCACCTGATGTTGATCATGACGCTACTTGTACTTTGCATTGGCTCTGTCCAATATGTCGTGGACCTAATGGCATACGTGCTGAATACACTCAATCAAGCTATTAGCCCTGTTAGTTTCAGACTTAACATGAGTCGAATATTCCGTAGTAGTTGCAAATGGTATGGCTACATCAATGGGACATAGTGGCTGGAATCCCAATCCCACCTGAAAATACCTGTGGCCAGTTGAGTTATGGAGAGCTCCATTGTAGTTGTGCTAGACATAGAGGAGACTTTCATCCCATGTGTGTGGATGTTGCCAATTATATATGTGAATAATGCATACGATCATCCTGTTGACGACCTTTGTTTGGCCATCAATTTGAAGGTGGAAAGTCGTGGACTTAGTGAGCTTGGTATCCAACATCGACCAAACACTTTACCAAAATGTACTTAGCAACCTATTGTCTCGATCTAACATAATGGATTGTGGGATCCCAAATTGTACCCACACATGTTCAAAGAAGAGCTTAGCAGTGGCTTCTGCTGTAATACTCTTCTTACAAGCCGCCAGAATGGTCATCTTAGAAAATTTGTAGATGACCACGAAAACACAGTTGTTTCCATGCTCAGTAGAAGGAAGGCCTGACATGTAATCCATAGATATGGGTTCCCGAGGCCGACTAGGAGTAGGCAGAGGAGTATATAGGACTTGCTTCTTGATGTTCAGTTTGGAAATAACGCAAGCAGTGCAGGATCTGATGTACTTCCCAACATGTTGTCGAAGGTTCGACCAACAAAAATACTTTTGCAGCACTGCAGCTATTTTTTCGACCCCAAAATGTTCAGCAACCTGACTGTAGTGCACCTCCCAAATCATCTTGGCACTTTCACTTAAAGGAACACAAAGGTGTCCCAGGTGACATAACAGTGCATACTAAAGGTGAAAATTTGGAACTTTCTTGCCTTCAAGGAGTGTCTGGTATGTGTTGCCGAATTCTAGATCACTCTTATAAAGATGTAGCCACGCTGCAGTCTCGTGCCCACAAGAGTCGAGCACAGTGGTCAGCGCCATGAACGACAGTTGGCTGAGGTAGTCTGCAACATTGTTGGTGCTTCCCTTCTTATACTTAATGTTCAAATGAAATTGCTATAGGTATGTGGACCATTTCAAATGGTGATCGTTCTGCAATTTTCCTTGTCTGTATGAACTACAGTGGTCGGTGGTCTGTGTGGATGACCATTTCCTTCCCCATAATGTAATGATTCCATTGTCGGCAGTCCTGCACAATGGAATACATCTCTTTGTCATATGTGGGATACTTCCAAACTGTCTCTAAAAGTTTCTCACTGTGATATGCCACTGGATTCCCTTGCTGAGTAAGAACTTCACCAATAACATAGTCATAGGCATCTTTCTCGATCTCAAATGGTTGTTGCAGGTCTGCTAATATGAGCATTGGTGCATAACAGAGGCAATGCTTCAACTCGAAAAGTGCCTTTTGTTGGGATTCAGACCAAAATAACTTTGCTTTCGCTCCTCCCTTGGTGACTTGACTCAAGGGCTAAGTGATATGAGAGAACCCCAACATGAACTTGCGGTAGAAGTTAGCAAGGCCCAAAAAGCTGCAGAGCTCTGTTAGAGTGGTTGGACAGGCGAATCCCGAATGTCTTATATCTTGGTTGGTTCCACATGCACACCGCTCTCATCAATGATGTACCCCATATATTGAACCTGGGTCATACCAAAAGTGCATTTCTCCAAATTTAGCCTGCAACTTGTGTTGCCACGGGGTTTGGATAACCTATCGAATATGGTGTAGGTGCTCTACCCAACTCTGGTTGAAGATTAGAATGTCATCCAAATACACCACCATGAATTAGTTGGTGAAGGGTCACAATTTGTCATCCATCAACCTCATGAAGGTAACGGGGGCATTTGTCAACCCGAAAGGCATGACTAGCCATTCGAAAAGGTCCTCCTTGGATTTGAAGGTAGCATTCCACACATCAGAGGGTTCGATCGGTACCTCGTGACAACCAAACTTCAAGCCAATCTTGCTGAAATATTTGGCCCCCTCAAGTTGGTCTAGAAGGTCATCAATCCTTGGGATTGGATACATATTCTAGAGAGTGATCTTGTTAAGTGCCTAATAGTCAATACAAAGTCTCTAGGTGTCATCCTTCTTCTGTAGCAACACGATCAATTCCCCACAATGTGATGAACTTGGCCTAATGTGTCATTTATGCAACAGCTCCTGAATATGCCTCTTGATTTCATTGCTCTCTAGAATAGAGTGTCAATAGATTGGTCCATTGGGTAGTGACGCACCTGGGGTCAAATTGATGGAGTGCTTGACTTGGCAGTGTAGAGGTACCCCTACGGGTGAGGTGAAGATGTCCATGTACTCTTCCACAACCTTGTCCATTTGCTTGTTCCATGCGGAGGAGCCCTATCTGGAGGTCATGGCCACAATCTTCTTCTTGCCCTGAGGGCGAATCATAAGGAAAACAAATTTCCTAGTCTGGGAAAGATATTATTGCATTACTTCACAGTGATCAAATAAATGGCGGTAGGTGGTGCTACCTCTGGTATCCTGTACAAATTATCACCCAAAGTAAGACTCATACACAACATGTTACTTCCATAAGAATGGTTGGCCTAATAATACATCACAAACTTCAAGAGGAGCAACATCACATAGCACCTAATCTGTGAAGGGCTTGATGTTGTAGGGAAGGCAACACTGTTGGTTGACGCAAAGATCTTGCCCTTGGTGAAGCCACCCAATGGTGTATGGTTGTGGGTGTGGTGTGGTTGGTAGGCCTAACTACTTCACGACCTCTGCTGAAATGAGGTTCTTTTGGCTCCTGTTGTCGAAAATGAACTACAATGGAGAACAATTCACCCACATCTATGAGTAGAAGAGTCGCTCCCCCTCCTCTACATATTCGAGCTCATCCTTCTAGATCTTAGTGGTGGCAGCGGTGACACTAGGCCCTGCGTCAATAATCTGCTTCCCTTTGTCCTTCCCCTTGTTGGTTTTTGACTCAAAGTCAGAACATGCATATGATTCAGAAGCCTTCAACTCGGCCACCAATGATTGTTTGGCTCGACACTCACTTATGTTGTGAGTGGGGCTCTTATGTAACTCACACCATTTCCCTGTGTCCTTCTTTGTCTTCGTGGTATTGTTCTTCACTTGCGGCTTCGACAGGTTGTCCCAAGTCACCCCAACTTGGCTTTATCCTTTGTTCTATGGCTTGGGGGTACTTTTCCCTTGCTTAAGATTCATAGATCCAGAGTCTCGCTTCTTCTGTTTAAATTTATGCTTGATCTTGACAGCTTATTGATAGACGACGTCAAGCGAGGAGATGTCCAGGAACGCCATCTCGTCCTGGATGTACTTATGTAGACAGCCGCAGTACTTGAGTACCAAATGTCGCTAAGAATACTTGATACCCAACTTCATGCGAAGGGTATGGAAAACATTTGTGAACTTCGACACATCTTGGTCCCTTCCTTGCCACAATTTGGTCCACTTTATGTATTTATCTTCATATCTCCCAACAGGGTAATATTATTCCCTTGATGTCGTCTCAAAGATAATTCCAAGTGGATGCGACTATAAATAATGAGAATTCCCTATCGTTTTTTTGTTCGCAATAGGTTTCCCACCAGTCCTTGACATGTGGGGAGACTTTGATAAGTTCAAAAGTAATCTTTTCCCAATTGGAAAAGTCATGAACTGAAAAATATCCTTCCAACTGATTTAACCATCTATTTACGTGTCTGCATCTATCTGGCCTTCAAATAATGGAATATCAAAGTTAAATTGTACCTTAAAAGGAGTGGCACCTCCAGAGTGGCTGCTGGATGAACATGTGTCACCTGTGGGTAGCCGCTAAAGGATTTGGGCAAAGTTATCCATCATCACATTCCTTTGTTGCTCGAGGGCTTCCTCAAGCAATATTTTGAAAGGATCTTCTACCCCCTCGTCTCTCTTTTCTTCCGCCATGGGAGGTTGTTGGGTTTTGCGACGCTGGACTTGCAAAGGTTCAACCAGTTCATGCCCTAACTCCTTATACCCTAACCTCGTTGGGGACATGTAAAGAAAAATCAAAGAAAGAGTAGATCGCTCTGATACCACTGATCCAAACTTATGCGGGAACACAAAAAAATACATAAATACACATATACACAGAGATGCAACAGAAATAAAACTTGATTTCATTAATATCAAATAACTAAAATATGCTTACATACAAAAATGGAAATAAACTAGCTCAGGCGATGGTAACTTATCTATGAGAAGAGATGTGGCAGCTACATTCCTCTCAACTGTGTTACAATGAGGCTCAAAGGCCTATTTATTATTGAGAAACAATGGAAAACCCTAAACATCCAAAAACCTAACCCTATGAGATGAAGTGCCAAAATTATGGGCCCCGTTTGGGTAAATTGGTACATCAACTTCTTGGGGTTGTAACTTTGGCATATAGTCTCTGTTTGATGCGCACAATACCTCACTAGAAATATCTATCCGAGGACTACAACTTTCGATTACAAACATTAATAAAAATTTCATGTTTTCCTATTTTCCAAAAAAAACGTCGTTTAAGGCATCAAAATGGCTTTGAAAGTTCAAGACCCGAAAAAACTACCAAAAATAATATATTGTGCTACAATTAAGGAAACTAAAAGACTGAAAGAAACAGTGGTGGAGGTCCAAGTGGAATAGGCGAGTGACCACCAATATCTGTCTAGATCATAGCTTCAAATCTACCTTCAAAGCATGATCAAGCAACAAGTTGGGGAACTAGAGAGAAGGATTGTGCTATTTTTATTAACCAAGGAGACTAACTCACTGTGGGAGTTGCCCACTACACAGTCACAACAAGCAAGGGTGAATCCTGAGGCTTGAGACTATGCAATGCACAGTGCCAGCCTAGGCAGAGATTGGGAGAGACTACGCATTGTGCAGTCTCAGTGGCCAAGGTGACAGGTTGACCCCTAGAATTGCGTAGTGCATAGTTGGAGCCAGCCTGTACTGCACATTGTGTAATTCCAGAGGCCAATCTTGTGGCTTGAGCCTTAGGATTTCGCCGTGCCCAGCTGGGCAAGATAAGATTTGGCCAAAGCAAGTGCAGATATGCCCGATGGAAGTGTGAAAAATGAGCAAAAGTGAGTGATAATGGGAGGTTGAGTGCAAAACTAACTACGAATAAATATATCCATGTAGATCAAGTGAAACAACTAATTAAATAGAAGGAAAACCAAGTATGTGAGGAAATTCACCGCAACGACGACCATCGGTGTAAAAACAGTAAAATTGATGCAACACTTGTGAAATGCCAACAAAAACTTACAATAACACTTCTACAAGTTAAAACAAGTTGAAACACCAACAACTTTGAGGAGAAATAAGTAAAACAACACTCGCACAGGTGAAACGACAAAAAAAAAACACACACACACACACAAAAAAACCAAACTCATTTGAAAAAGTGACAACACCGCACCAATGGTTCCTTCATATCCTTAGGAATGCTAGAGCTCTGAGATTGAATGTGAAAATAAGCTCTAGAGGCATCGATTAAATAGATTTGAGCGAATTAGGTTTTATGAAGCGCATGCCTAAAATCAAGGAAAAAGCAACACTTGGCAGAAGTTTCTAAAAATAGCAAAAGTGCCTCCTTCAGGATACTAAAAATTGATCCCTATCTTTTAGGGATGCTTTTTTCTTTTGCTTTTTTCCAGGGAAACTACCATGTACATTGTTGGGAAACACTGTGCAATTTTAGGGAAATAGGCAACATTCTGACTCAGTGTACTGCGCTGTTTCTGAGCTCAGTGAAGGATTGTGTAGTTCTTTGGCTTAGTGTTGGGCTTCCCTCCACGTTTGCGCAATTTCTAAGTTGAAGGCTGACTGCTAGTCAGGACTGCACAATTCCCATCATCAAGATTGCTTGCCCTCAAGGATTGTGCATTTTTTGGAGGCAAGCCCGTAACTGTTGTGAGACCAAGATGGGAGATCAACTTGTGAGTTAGAAAGATCAACAAGTGTGGAAACAAGTACGCACAAGCACAAATGAAAAAGATAAGTCTCAATCGAAGCGTGAATACCTTGTTGAAAATAATACTGAGAGGGGGGGTGAATCAGTATTATTAAATTCCTTTTCAATTTATGCAGATCTGACTAATGAAAATTGTGTATACCTTCCAGACATAGAATTTAATTTAATCTTTAGATGTTGATCATTAATCTGTGTGTCAGAACCATATAACAGTAAACAAGAACAAAAATAGACCAGACAGTCACACCAAAGAACACAAGATATAAGGTGGAAACCCAATGTGGGTGAAAGCCACCTGTTGTAATACGTCTCTATCTTCTTTCAATTAGAAACTTCTTTTATAACGATTATGTACTGGTGCAGTCTTATACCAACACACAGGCTTCAACCTACAGAAGGCTACAACCTTCCCTCATTCTCTAGACTCTCCTGGAAGGGAGCTACAACCTCCTTAGCTCTTGTACTAGCTGAAATACTAGTACGTAGGTGCTAACCTACTGAAGGCTTCAGGGACCACGTTTCATAAATTTTCAGACTGGATCCATGAATAACATCAATAAAGAGTATCTGTAATAATCAATCACCTTTGTACAACCCAATATAGAATCAACCAAACACTTCTCATAATACTGTAACCAGAAAGTAATAACAGTAACCAGACACCAATTCAGACCCCTAAACACTGCAGAATAGACAAAAGCAGCTAAATCATATTTTAAGAAAAGTCCGCAACTTCACCAATAGAAACCTGCGGATATCCGCACTTCCTCTGTGTCGAACCTGCGGATCTTCGCACCTACGCCCGCGGCTAGCCTGCACACCTTTGCACCTGCATTGTGGCTCACCTGCACACCTCCGCACCTGCTCACTGTTTGATCTGCGCACCTCTGCACCTGAGCCCTGTCTGATCTGCGCACCTTCGCACCTGCTCCGTGTCTAGACTACGAACCTGCAATTTCTCAAACTTTAGTTATACCCCAGACTATCAAACTTACAGATCTGATCATGGGCCAAGGAGATCTCGACCCATCAGTAGATTCGTCTTGTAATGCTCAGGTTTCTCCTTGATTCAGGTCCAACTATAATTCACCAACCGATCACTAGAGTTTTAGATCTTATTCTTCTAAAGATATTCAACACATTTGCACCGAGCCAAATGATCTCCTTTCCTTTTTATAGGCTAGGTCTTACTCAAACAATGGATCAAAACCATAGAGATCCAATACTAGGGACCCAAAACATGGGTTCAATACTTTAGATGCAAAACCACGGACCAAAACCATAGGATCAAAAATGTCGGACTAGATACCATGGATCAACCATAAGAATTCCCACGTGTGTGCGATTTTCTCTGCATGAAAGTCTGTGCATTTTAGGTTCGCATCTTTTGTTCAGAACACCTGCGAACATGTCCGCACCTTTTGAAGGGAGTACCTGCGAAACCAACCGAGGACCGTAGCTTTATGAACAAGAACCTGTGGATATCTCATTTTCTTCATTCTTTGTAGTCTGATCATCAACTCTTTGCTACTGACCTGTTGTACTATGATTTGTCATCTGTGTGAGTTGCCATCAAGGACAATACTTGTATCATAATGCCAACAATCTCCCCCTTTGGACTTGATGGCAACAACACCAAATCACTCTCCCCCTTTGACATCAAGGGCAAAGGGCTATGCTCCCCTTGAGTTCATGCTGCAGTCTCTGCTCTGTTGTGCCGTCCAAGCTCCCCCTAACATATAAGCAAGATTTGCAATAAGATGTTCAAAAGAAATTTGACCAAAGACTCATACATACAACTCCCAACCAAGTGGGGATACATGATATAATAAGCACATTACATTATCCATCCCAGGCATAGTGGGGCAACCAAAATAGGTTGTTACATGACCTTGACAAAAGAAAAATAAGACATAGAGATAAAATATCAACAACATTTGTCAATCATAGGTCAATAACCATGTTCTCCTTCTACATTTGCTCCTCCTGTCATCAAAACAACTAAAGAATTGAACCAAGATCTTCTACGATAATGCCAACAATGCATTATTAGAAGAATATATGCTCCCCCTGAACCTGTGCCAAATGGTCTCTAACAGACCCATATCGAACTCTTCTCGTCCTTGCTTTTTCTTCAAGTCGATTGTACCCACATAAAACCAGCATATGTACGCGTATACCCCATTCGCGTACACCAATCTCTGAAACAGACAAGATTCAACAACAAGATGATGCATCAACTACCCCCAGCTTTTGTCTGACGTATTCAAAGGTCTCCCTAGGCAATGGTTTGGTGAGAATATCAACAACTTGTTCCTTAGAGGGAACATACTCCAATTTGACCTTCTGTTCAAGCACTTGTTCTCGAAGAAAATGATACTTGATCAGTATGTGCTTAGTCTTTGAATGCATGACAGGATTCTTTGAAATACTGATTGCACTTGTATTATCACAAAAATTGAGATAGGTGGAGTACAAGTGATTTGAAGATCTTGCAATGTTTGCATCATCCAAAGGAGTTGTGTGCAGTAAGATGTCGTAGCTACATATTCTGCTTCAGCTGTAGATAACGCAATAGAGATTTGTTTCTTGCTGAACCAAGATACTAATCTAGGACCCATGAAGAATGCACCACCACTAGTGCTTTTCCTGTCATCCACACTTTCTGCCCAATCTGCATCTGTGTATGCATGAAGTGTGAGATCTGTACCTATAGGATACCATAAGCCATAGTTTTGAGTTCCTTGAAGATACTTGAAAATTCTATTAACTGCCTAAAGATGAGTTTCCTTTGGATTTGCCTAAAACCTTCCAACTATTCCCACTGCATGCATAATATCTGGTCGAGTACCTGTTAGATAGAGCAGACTACCGATCATGGATCTATAGGTTGGTTGATGTACTGCTGTCGATTCATCATTTGCGCTGAGGCTGCATCCTGTCACCATAGGGGTACATACTGGTTTTGAATCTTCCATCCCATATTTCTTCAAGATCTGCTTGAGATATTTGGTTTGAGATAGACAAATGTCGTCTTTGTTTTTTTGGACTTGTAAACCAAGAAAATATTTTAGCTCACCAAGCAGGGACATTTCAAATTATTTCTGCATTACCAAGGCAAAGTTTTGACTCATGTCTTCTTCATTGCTACCAAATATGATATCATCAACATACACAACAAGTATCAACAATTTATCATTGTCAATTTTTATATATAGATTGCTATAAGTTGATCCTTTTATAAAACCTTGTTGATGGAGGTACTTATCCAACCAATAATACCACACCCTTGGAGCCTGTTTAAGACTATAAAGAGCCTTTCTGAGTCTGCATACAAGTTTTGGATCATTTCCAAGAATAAACCCATCTGGTTGTTCAATATATACTTCTTCATTTAAGTCTCCATTCAGAAAGGCAGATTTCACATCCATTTGAAATACTTTGAACTTGTTTAGAGAGTTTTCGATGTAATCACATAAATATTCTTTTGTTGACGCGTTTCGAACCAACAAGTGTGGTTCATCGTTAGGACAAGTTGGAGAACCAATCCAACTTAACTTGTTAAATAGTATGTGCAGAGACTCCAACTGCTATATTGCCAACGACTAATTTTGACCTAATGACCCGAGTCAAACCAATAATAATCTTGTTATATTTAATTATTATTATTATTCTAAGAAATTAGTTAAATTAGGTAAATTATATAATAAAAGAACCAAATAAATGTGTAAAATATCCAAAACCTAGCTAATTTAAATTAAAATAATATCATTGGTATATCATAATAATATTTTTAATATTATCATTGAAAACTAAATTAATAAACTATAATAATTTAAATAATGCATCATTCCAACAAATAAAAGTATTCAATTGTTAACCTAATTAAATTAATAAATGTATAACTATATCCCACAACCTAACTAAACCAAATTCAAATATTACCATTGGTATAAGGCATATTTATTTAGTAATATTCTTATTTATCCTTTTAATATGATGGTCATTAATCCAACTTCTTTCCTATTAATTTAATAATTTACATTCTTTAATCCAAATTTATTTAATAATTTATTATTCCACCAATATTATATTAACAAATACTTAGTCAAATAAATAATAATCTTGATATATTAAATTACTCTTATTTATGGAAACTCGTTAAATTAGACAAATTTATAATTAAAGTATTTATTTGTTAATGTACTTGCTTATAAATGCATATACATAAAAACGACTAACTCAAACTAAATTAATATTATAGGTACATTATATATTTATTTAATGATAAATTATTTAAATCTAATGGCCCATAATTTATATCTTCTATCCAAGAGGTAATTTTGTAATTAATTTAATAATCTATATTTATTAAGAAATCTATATTTATTTAAATAATAAAATATAATTCCAATAATATTCTTCAAGTAACCAAGTTAATAGGAAGAAATTACATATAGAGGTTTGGGCTCATAATCAATATTATAATTCTAAAGGAATAGTAGAAATTGAATATGAAAGGAAAACCAAAAAACACCAAACAACAAATTAATAACTATAATAACTCAGTTTAATTGAAACCTAATAATAGCCTAAAAGAAATAAGGTTAATACGCATAATCATAAGACTAAACCATACTCATACTATAGGGATTAAAGGGGAAAAACACAGGAAAAGGGACCAACCACCGAAAACAACTCTTAAGGAGAGGAAAGAACTCTAAGACCTGAGGAGGCTAGGAAGACAGGGCTGGGACCCAACAACTACTAATCTTCCAGCCATCATCCCTATTTAGATTATTTGGCCTTTTCTCAATCTCCAGGGCCTCTCTAAACTTGCGATGGTGAAATTGCGCAACCCTAGCTATGACTTGAGCATCCTCAATACAGACATGATGTATCGTCTTCCCGGCATGTTCAGCCAGGGCAGAGGACTTGGTCGTACCATGCCTTAGGTCAGCTGAATGCTCACTAATCCTTTGATTAATCGAGCGACCCGTCTCACCAATATATGGTGTCCCACAGGAACACGGAATGATAGAGACGCCCTTCATGTCTTTCGGGTCAATCGGATCTTTTACAGACCTGAGGGAGCCACGGATAGTATTGAGAGGTCTAAAAGTCGCGGGCACATCGTATTTCTTCAAAATCCTCGCAATCCTATCAGTGGTCCCTTGGATGTAAGGCAAGTTTACACCTAGAGCACGATCCTTAGGATCTCTCCGGGTTGACGGTTCCTTCTTGGCCTTGAGGAAAGCTTTTTGACCTAAGTGTCTACTGTAACCATTCTTCACAAAGACATCTAGAAGATGAGCCTTCTCCGTTTCCAAACTCTCTTCATCGGAAATTCTAACAGCACGGGTGGCAAGCGTGCTAAGAACCCCTAACTTCTGAGCAGGGAAATGATGGGATGAGGCATGCAAATACTGCTCAGTATGCGTCTTCTTTCTAAATACCCGATGAGAAAAGGAACCATCCTCCTTCTTAAATTAATAGGAAAGAAGTTGGTTTAATGACCATCATATTAAAAGGATAAATAAAAATATTATTAAATAAATATGCCTTATACCAATGGTAATATTTGAATTTGGATTAGTTAGGTTGTGGGATATAGTTATACATTTATTAACTTAATTAGGTTAACAATTGAATACTTTTATTTGTTGGAATGATGCGTTATTTAAATTATTATATTTTATTAATTTAATTTCCAATGATAATATTAAAAATATTATTATGATATACCAATGATACTATTTTAATTTGAATTAGCTAGGTTTTGGTTATTTATACACATTTATTCAGTTCTTTTATTATTTGATTTACCGAATTTAACTAAGTTCTGAGAATAATAATAATAATTAAATATAACCTAGTTTTTATTGGTTTGACTCGGGTCCTTAGGTCAAAGTTAGCCGTTGGAATCTCTGCACATACTATTTAACAAGCTAAACTAGATTGGTTCTTCAACTTGTCCTGACGATGAACCACACTTGTTGGTTCGAAACGCGTCGACAAAAGAATATCTATGTGATTACGCCGAAAACTCTCTAAACAATGTTATGGATCATAGAAGTCTAAATTCCTTAATTGTCGAATGATCAACTGCACTTGTTGCACGTTATAATATCCATAGTATTTCAAATCAGGCATGACATCATAATTTATGGCAATTCTAATTGTTGAGGGGTAGTTCGATCCCCCTGAAAGAATTGAATAATAACATAAATTTCTCCAAGCATACCACCAAGAAAAAATATGCAACCTCTTAGTAATCAAAATAGAGTTTTTATAAGGTTCTCACTGAGAAAACCAACATTTTTGAGGTTTGCAATAAAGATAATGAGAAAATAGAGATTTGTAGGTCCCCAGAAAAGGTTCAGGGTTTCAAAAATAGAGAGGAAATTTTCAAACTACACCCAAAATCCACAGAAAGCACCCAAAAATAAATGGGAAGGGAATCTTATACGACTCAAATCCTATAAGAAGTAAGCCATAGTTTTATAAGAGACTCAAACCTATGAAGCTATAAAATCCAAGTTGTAGAAGATCTATGTAAAATATACTCAATCTTCTGACCCAATGAAGTAGGAAATTAATTTCAAGATATTTTGACCCACAAAAACTAAAAGGTATTGAAGGGGATTTCAAAACCGAAGTGTTCAACCAAGGAACCAAATCTTAAAAACCTACCATTTTTATTAGATTAAGTTATGATAAAATATTCAAAATAGATGCCCTAATATTTTCCATTCTCATACTAACCTAACAAAAATGAAATTTTTAGATACAAAATGAAATCTTAAAACCCAATAATATTAATTGAATTCTAATTAAATTAATTTTCTAAATATCGTTTAAACTAGATTGGTTTTCATGGATGTTACAAGAAAAACAAAACAAAACAAATCATACAAAATTTGATGTACCTATGCAAAAACATTACAGGATATGTAAATACAGACTTTTATATTATCCAAATTCAACTTGTTAAGTCAATCTTCAAGATTTGAAAAGGGTATTCAAATACTAAAAATCCAAGCCACCTAAGTAATGTGAGAAATAACTATCGGTTTTAATAATGAATTGAAAAATAAAGTTTGTGAAAGGCTACATTAAGAACTCGATTCCTTTGTTTGAATACGGGACAAGGGAAAAACAGAGATAATGCAGCCTAAAATCTTTAACAAGATATTCGGGTTGCATGTTCTCACCAAAAGCAAGAAATAAAAAAATATATTTCTCCATTTTACAGTTATGGCACATATATTACCTCTTACTTCATTTTCAACCTGGCTAACCTCAAACTTAACTTGATCAGAGCCATGTAAATAATGAAAGGCATCACCCCCCTCCAGACTAGGTGTTATCAAGTTTTTCTTCTTGCTCCCCTTGACATCCATTCAGAAATATGTTGAAGGCCTGAGTGAAGACCCCAAGGAAGCAAGTTATGGTCCACATTACTTAGCACTTTCATTCAAGTCCCTCAAGAGATCTTCTTCTCCCAGCCTACCGTAAAACTCTTTCATGAGGGTTTCTTCAATATCTTGGTTTCTCACATCCAAAACTATTAGGCCCCTAACTACTAGTGTAACCCCTTATCGTTATTAGTACAAGCCCCTTATTATATTGATGTACCCATGTAGTCCCCATATTGTTATTATTGTGCCCCATAGAAGCCCACTATTGTTATTATTGTGTCCTTACATTATTATTGTTATGTCGGCTCTAATTATATTATGACCCCCTAGACTCCTAT
>APFE030549341.1:0-13218 GCA_000404065.3 Pinus taeda | reverse complement strand
TGTTATTTTGATAATGTTTTCCAATTTTATAACACTAAAAACCTCTATTATAACCTTTGGTAGAAGGTATTTTCCTTGTAGTGAAGCATGAGTTGCATACCATGCAGTAATCCTAGTTGAATTGGAAACTAGAGGAAGGAACTAAAATCTCTCATGCATGAGGTATAACTATGGAAAAAAGGTGGGATTTCGATTGTGATGAGAGAGGAGACTAAGTAATTGTGAATGTAAAAAAATCCCTGTGAACTTCTTGTGAAATGAACTACCTAGAAACTTGTGTGTATTGGGTCTCATAGAGGCTATGACAAATTGGGTTTGGAAGGGGAGATGGAATTCAACCTTGGAGACATGGAAGGCTTGTGAGGGAATTCCCGTCTAATTGTGATTGGACACTAGTGAGAAAAATCCCTCAGAATAAGTTGAGTAGATGGAAGGAATTTGATTGTATTGTTGTATCATGCATGAATTCACCTTGGAGTAATGGAAGGTTTATGAGGGAGTCCTCATGTAATTGTGATTGGAAACCAGTAAGAAGAATCCCTCAGACTAAGTTGAGTAGACTAAAGGAATTTGATTGTATGGTTTCATCGTGCATGATAAGCATTAGAAAGTGGTAGAAACATAGAGGGAACCAAAGGAGCTAGTGAAGGGATCTCCCTTTATGTTGTGCAAGCTCTTAGTGGTCATATTTTGTTGTGTTAATAACCCATACCCATTGCTTGAGAGGAAACACTATTGTTTCTCAATTCATTCAAGTGAAGGAGAATGAACTTCATTCTCTATCCCTGAATTGACCTTTGGTTGAAATACCTTGAATGAAGCATCAACTTTGAGGTGGTTAGATACAAGAAACTTGTAGTGTAACTATGTCTAATATTGGACCAAAATTGGTTGTCCCTTCTTCAATTTTTAGAAAATTCAAGTGGAATAGATAAGCGTATTATTTACCTTGTAAATGTAATGTTTCAACAAGCATAGTGTATGAAAATTCATTGTCCCTTCCTAAATTTCTAGAAAATTCAAGTGGAATAGATAAGTGTATTATTTACCTTGTAAATGTAATGTAAATGCTTCATTTTCATACACTATGCTTGTTGAAAAAATGTAGCAAGGAAGAATCAATTTGACTTTAGCCTTAGTCCAATTGAGTAAAACAATTTCCACATTAGCAAGATAATTTGGAGGCAATTAACTAGTGTGACATGGATCTCGTCACTCAGTTAGCTCAGTAAATTCGAGTTAGAGGGCTTTATATAGCAATCTAGTTGAGTTATTTTCAGTTGTATTCAGTTGACTGGCCTCTAACTATTGATAGAGTTAGTTGAAGGCCAGTGGTGCAGTGGAACAATATTATAACTCGGAGATATCTCAGTTAATTGATCAATCAACCCAAAATAACTAGTGCATGTAAGGAATTCAAATTCTTCAGCTGAAGTGGAGATGAAAAGGTAGTGTATCATCAATTATAAACTAGTTTTGAGTGTACAGGTGTTGCATGCAGTTAGTGATCAATCCTTGGGAATTGTGCAATCAATTTAGAGGAAATTCCTATCTTTTAGGGGCCAATTTCCTCAATATTTGTGCAAGGAAATAGGAGGCTTGGTGGGAAAATAATTGGCTAAGTGTTGGCCATATTTTCCCATTGAGAAGAGAGAACAATTATTCTTTTGCGGGTTGGACTCAGAGTTGGAGATAGCAATTTTAATAGTTTATCTATTCAAATGATTAATGCAAAAAGGATTGAGGAATTTTCCCAGTTGATTTCCCCGGGAAATGATTGTGTGTTTGTGGCTTTTCTTATTGCATGTCTATGAATATTGTTATAAATTGTGATTTTAATTCTACAAATCAGTAGGGTAGAATGTGTCTCTTGTCTTCAAGTTGAAAGATTCAGTAGTTGCAATTTGAATCAAAATTTCTACATGGCATCAGTGCCCTACAATCACATTAGAACCAGTATTTCATATTTGTTCCTCGGGAATTTCAAAGTAGTAGCTTCAGTGCAGTAGTTTTTCTTTAGGATCGGGAGAATGTCTTTCAATGGTCTGAGATTGGAGTATGCCCTAGAGGGTAGTTCAATGGAAGCAGTGTTAAATGACAATGGTTTGTTAGAATATGTGAAAACTAATATTGCAAAACCTCCATAATCAGATGCACAACAGTTGACCAAGTGGAAGAAGGATGTTGAAAAGGTGAGAAGAATTATACTAAAAGGTGTGAGAGACTGTGTGGTCTCAAATATCCATGGCAAAGAGACACAATTTTCTATGTGGAAGAAACTAACTAATCTATTTGAAAATAGCAGTGACCATAGAAAATTGGCCCTGAAAGACAAACTTTGAAACATCAGAATGCACAAAAACGACACTATTCTGCAGTATGTGTCTAAGTTTACACAAGTTCAAGATGATCTTGGATGGGTTGGGTTGAATGTGGAAGGAGATGACTTGTTGAGCCTAGCTCTTCCCTTTCAAAATACTAGGAAAACTACCATGACTCTATGAATGGAAGGAAAAAATTACCGAATTGGGAAATTTTGTGGTTTGATTTGGTTCAAGAAGAGTTTAGGAGAAATAATAGAGATGGAACATCATTCAAATTTGAGGATGGAGATAATTTTTCATTGGTTGGAAAGGGGAAGAAGGGAAAATGAAAGAAGACCAAGAGAAAATTTTAATCTAGCCAAAATAATGGCAAGAATAAAGACTTGAGCAAGATAAAATGCTTCCATTTCCACGAATACAAGCACTGTGCAACACAATGTATGCACACGAAGTCTAACAAGAATCATTTAGGAGGGAGAAGCAAGAGTCATGTTGCATGATTAGGGGTTACCATTGCATCTATTGGAAGAAGCATGCAACACAACAGTTTGCTTGTAGAACAAGAGTCTTCACAGAATACTTGGTATGATCACACTAGAGGAAGATTTCTCTGGGAGAAATCCTAATGTGTCTCATTTCATAATTTTTGAAGCTTCATTTTATTGTCATGTATCCAAGGGTTCGAGGAAGAAACTTGAGCCTACAACAGATTTGGGAGCTTTTTCATGATACACCGAAACTCCATACAATTACCGGGTGTATTTTCCTTCACTAAGGATGAAAATTATGAGGAGAGCTGTCAAGTTTGATGAGGGAAAGGCTATGACATGCTCTCTAGAACGAGAGCTGAGTATCCCACTGGAGCAGAAGCTTAGAGATATAAAGGAGGAGCCTCAAGATGAGATTTAGGAGGTTCCGGAGCAACCACATGTAGAGGAGCAGACACAAAGAAGGGAGAAAGAGAAGCATAGAAGTTGATAGATTGTTGCGGGATGTTATGGAGAATGTGGGAGCCCCCACATCATTGTGCAAGTAGTAGAGGTCACCTAATAGGTACACTCATTACATGTCTCTCATGAAAAATATCATTGAGGCAAAGCCTTCCTCATTTGAGGAATTAGTTTCTCAACCTATTTGGGTTGATGCCATGGTGGAAGAATACAAATCCAACATGAAGAATAGTGTATGGGATGTGGTGCTAAGACCAAAAGGAAAATTAGTGGTTGATTCCACATGGATCTACAAAGTGAAGCATTCAAATGACGAGAGAATCGATAAGTACAAGGCCAGATTTATGACCAAAGGATTCTCTCAAATAAAGGGAATGGACTATGAGGAAAATTTTGCTCCAGTTTCAAGATATTCCTCAATAAAATCCATTCTAGCATTGGTTGCACAGATACGATGGAAAATCCACTAGATGGGTGTGAATACCACCTTTCTCAATAGTTTTGTTGAGGAGGAAATTTACATAGAGCTTCCAGAAGGATTTGATACATATGATTGGGAGTCACATGTGTGCAGACTAAAGAGAGCATTTTATGGTCTCAAATAGGCACCCTAAGCATGGTACACTCAGATCAATAGTTATCTCATTAGATTAAGCTTCACCAAAGGTGAAGTAGATGTGAACCTCTATCACATTGTGGTAGATGGTATGTTTCTTATTCTTTTTTTTGTATGTCGATGATTTAAAATTAACAGGTGATGAGCCTCTAATCTGCTCTTTCAAATAGGATATTGCAATGTAATTTGAGATGGAATACATGGACCTCATGACCTGGAAGTATGGTAGGGTGATGGTGAATTGTTTGTGTCTCATGGAAAGTATGCTACTAAGATACTTCAGATATTTCACATGGATAATTCTAAGCCCATGGACACACCTCTAGCTACAAACTGGAGGAAAGAGTATGCTTCTTCAAGTGAGGAATTTGATGCTACCATTTACAAGCATCGTGTGGGTTCACTAATGTATCTTGTGAATAGATGAACCGACATGTGTTATGCAGTCAACCAAATTAGCTATGCTATGGTGAGACCTACCAAATTATATCAGAAGTCGACAAAGAATGTGTTAGGGTACCTCAGAGGCGCTATCCAGTATGGATTATGGTACAGAAAGACAGAGGGAATGAAGCTACAAGGATTCACCGATGCAGATTAGGAAGGGAGTCCATCCAATGAGAAAAGTACATTAGGTGTTGTCCTTAGTGTCGAGTCTGCAATTATTTCTTGGTATAATAGGAAGAAGAAGTATGTGGTGCTCAACTCAATAGAGGTTGAATACATGGTTGCAAGGCAAGTAGCATGTGAATCAATCTGGATGAAGAAAATAATTGTGGGACTATTCAGTTGGGAGATGGATCTAACAGTGATATATTGTGAAAAAAAATTGTTCCATCTAGCATTTGTTGAGGAGTGTGGATATTAGGAAAAAATTGGAAGATTCCTAATTTTTCCTTAGAAATTGGAAGTTCAAGGGTCTCAGCCTCAGCTCCTAGTCACATGGGTCGAGGAGAGCCAAAACTAGGATCTAGATATAAAGGGGGCATATCGGTATATTGGCCCCAAAAGGATGAAAATAACTACTTTATATGGAAATACCCCAGTATACCATGGTCCCAAGTGATGGAAAAGAAAATGACAGCCTTAACACTATTTACCAGTGTTTACCATGCCCGTGAGTTAATAAACTCAAAATATTTGATTATCAGAGTATCGAGTCCCTATAGGTTGGTGCCATGATGATGTCACAAGTGGTGACATGGCTATGTCATGTGTATACCATGCATCACCTGGATTTGGCCTTTTTGGGAAGGAAAGATTACAAATATGAGTGACTTGTGGCATACATTAGTAGTGTCACATGGAAAAGGACACATCAACACCTACCACGTGTCAGGTGGTGATTGGTTGTTGTTGAATAATGTGGAATTCCAAACTATCATATTAACATATCAGCATATTAGGAGTTTGGGAGGGTGAAATCTCATAAATCACAAATATTTGGATATCTTGATATACACATCAACCATGCCACATGTTAAAGTTATGGTGTGGCAAGCCAAGTTGGTCACTGTCCTATTGACTTATCAGTATTTTGTGATAATTTTCAATTATAAATAAATCACTAATAACCTAGTTATTCATGCAAGTATATCAACATATCAGCCATATCGACAAAAAAATACACTAGCATATCAGAGGGCCCATACCCATAGTGGTATGTTGATGATTCAGACCCACTAGAGTATCGACATACTAGAACACTGAGAGTTTGGAACAAGGACAATGTATTGGAAAACACCAATATAGCGAGGTTATGATATGACATGTGGGCTAGGGACATGGACCAATATGGGGGTGACACATGGCCAAGGGCTACCATGTGTTAGCCATGTGGACATGTATGGATGATGATGTGGCCCTTAGGGGAAAGACTTCAAAATGCCATAATTTTGTGCATGAAGCTATGAATGAAATGAATTTTACATCATTGGAATTGTGATTTAAGGTAATTGAAGAATGAGGAAATTTGATCAGCCCATTTTCATAATAACCCTTAAAGGTCGAGTTAATTATGCCCCACAACCCTGATAAGGCATTAGGGAGTTTGGTAATTAAAGGGGCCCTAAATGGAATTTTGAAATTTGATTTGTAATTTTTTCAAGTAGTGCAAGTCAATAATTTAATAGTTTAATCAATATTGAAATTTGATGGATAGATTGCTTGGTATTGGTTTTTTGGTTGTTAAATATGGTTAAAATTTTAATCCATCATATTTAGTGATGGATGGCTTAATTTTCAAAATTTATCCTTAACTTATTGAAAATAATTCAAAACGATGTTACAATCATAAGGGCATCACATTAATGATCCTTTCATTGTTTTGACGTACATTGTGTTAACAATCTGATTGTAGTCTAGTGAGCTTGAAATTCAAAATTTGAAATTATAAGGAGCGGTACAAAACATAACAAAAAATTATCTATAGGGGTTCTTCCTAAGTGTAAACAAATTTCTCTATCTCCAATTTTTCAAATGGTGCTTCTCTTATTATCTAATATCCCCTTATTCACCCCTTGCATTGGGTGATTATGTTGATAAATTTAACTAGTTTTTGTCTTCATAATTGTTGTACTCATTTCAATATGTATCCTATGTAACAAAGAAGAAAGAAGAAAGAAAATGTACTATTATTAAAGCATGTGTTTCATGCTCATTATTGATGATATTCTAGGTAAAATCATATTCTTTGTGCTTTTAGGGTTGAAAAGGCCTTAGGATTTATTATCATGTGTCAATGGAGTCAACATCATGTTTATAAGACCTTTCCGGGAAATTTGTAATTGTAAAAAGAATTATTTTTTAGCCTAGAAAGCCCTATAATCTCGAAGAGTACAATATGGATCTAGGATCATCAAGTTGGTCTAAAGGAGGGAATTTCACCGCTTGAGAAGGTTATAGAAAGGAGGAATTCAAGTTCATTTCCAACTCACTCACTCACAAGTTTGATCTATAAGAAAAAGTTCGATTTGTAGTTGGGAAAGGAAAAAAAAAGGAGATCGAAGGTCTAGAAGAAGCTAGGAGGAAAAAATGTATTGTTTTAGGGCTCTATCTCTCTCACACACGTGAACTTAGAGGGATTATGGGTTGTAGAATCAGGCCAAAGTTGCAGGTCTGAGTTACAGTAGGATGAATTCAAAAATTTGGTAGATGGAAGAGGGAAACCCCTTATCTTGACCTCTTTGACCTTGGGAGAGTTTTCTTTCTCTAAGTAGGTCTCAGCGGGAGGCTATATTAGGGCTTCCAAGAAACTGCAAGGATGAATTTGTTGGGTCGAAGTAGTATGTCAAGTAGTAGTGTTGTGGCTACCAGGTTGAAGTTGCAAGGTGTAGTAGTTTGGTGCAAAATAAAGGAAGGACTTGAGAAAGGGTCGAGTTGGTACTAGGAGAAGGAATTGTTCTAGGGATTGGGTCTTTGTATCTCATCTAAATCATATTCTATGGAAGGAAGCTCTTGAATCCTGAAAGAAGAAGACTACAATGAAAGTCTCTTGAAGGGATCTGGTTAAAGACTTGTTGGTAGAAGACCCTTCTAATATAGTGTCTCTCCATTGAATAATATCAATACTACATCAATATCACAATGAGGGTGTTGATCTCATGAAGTATATTTGCAAGGAATCAATCTTATAAGATGTTGGTGGATGAATCTTAGGGAACATCTTTCAAGGACATCATCAAGAACTCTCCAAAGGTCTTGAAAGAATCAAGAAGGTTGGAGACATCATCAAGGAGAATATTGTTCATCAAGTAAATACCATATTATTTCATCATGCTTGAATATTCAAGTCATATGGGTTCTTTTTGCAAAGAAAGCAATAAGCTTATCGGGGCATCAAACTATCTATCATGGAAGAAAAGAATTGACTTGATACTCACAGAACAGGTAAAGGAATGTGTTACTGGAGAAATTACTAAACATGAGAAAGATAAGAAAAAAGAGCTACCAAGGTACAAGGGGAAGTAAGAGCTCAAAGGATCATAGTTGAATCAATTAAGGATTCTATTGTTCCATTTCTTCCAAATTGAAGACTTCCAAGGCCATGTATGGCAAGCTAGTGAATTTGTATTCGGTAAGTACAATAGGAAAAATGATGACATAGAGAAACAAGTTATACAAAATGAAGAAATAAAAGGATGGGGATGTGGAATCCTTCCTCATGAGAGTCTCTCAACTAAGAGACTAATCTGCAAGGACTTGGGGAATTAATCGTTGATTTTGAAGTAACTAACTATGTACTGAATGCATTACCACCATAATGGAGCATCCTTGCAACAAGCATCTACTCCAAGAAGGATTTAACTCCCTTTGATGAGTTTTGAGCACAATGCATATTGGAAGAATTAAGGATCAAGGTCAAGGATGACACTGGATCGGATGACAAATATCAAGCCTTTCTATCTTGAGTCAAGAAGTTGAAGAAGGGAAAGTTTGGTAAGTCCAAGAAGAAATACATGTCTAAAGTGCAATGTTTTATATGCAATTAATTTGGACACTTTAAGATGGATTGTCCAAACAATAAAAACAATAAGAGAAAAAAGGGGTGAAGCTCACATAGCTGAGGTAGTAGGAAAACCTGAGAAGAAAGAAAATAAGGAAGAAGTGAAGGATCTTTACTACTAAAGAAGGTTCATTAATTATCAAGTTCTCTATGAAGTTTAATATTTCTTTTAGGATAGTAGGTTTTGCATAGCATCATAGGAAGAAGCATATGATAGTAGCATGTCTATAGTTTACATGATTAAGTTTCTTTATAGAGATCATCTAGATAGATGGATAGATAAACTATTTTTTCATATTGATCTTCCAAGCATTATCTAACTTTATGTTAGAGGTGGTCATCTTACTTAAGTGGATCATCATAATCCTGGAAGAACCATCATTATGGAAAGTTCTTGGGAAAAAGCACTATGACAAGGTTAGTATGCATTCCATGTAAGGTGGATTCAATAATGGTAAATGGATGAAAGAATGCAATGGGTGAAGGTGCAAGCTCTTTGTTAGATATATGAATAGATAGATGATTGAATGAAATCATAGAATGCATGCTGGACATAAAAATTTGGAAGATTCATATGTGTAGAATCTTGTGGAAAGCAAGTTGGTCATAAAATATTCCTAGAAATATGGATATATGATGGTTGAAAAGAATAATATTTGACTTAATTTAGCATTTAATACTTTCTATAGAATATATATAATAATGACTAACATCTAACATAGTTTCCAGAAGAAAATTTCGTAACTTGGTAATCAAGTTTGATCCTTGGGCACTATGATGCATGAAGCAAAACACATGTGGAGATGAGGATGTTGAGGGAGAAAGAAAGTCATCATGATGAGGTAAGTCTAACTTGTTTATGATTTAGTTATTTGGTTAAAATATTATTTTTCTACTTGGAAGAATTCTGTAGGATTATATGATGGTAGTTGAGGCAATCTCAACTATATGGATGGAGGATATTGAGGGGAGCTTGGTATCTAGTACCTAGAACTTTGAAGTCAACATATGGAAATCTTGGGATTAAAAGGGAGTAGTGCAAGAATATAACCTAGAGTTCAAAGGAAGATCACTTTCAAGAAGAAGCTATGATTAGCTTGAAGTTTGGGAAGGCTTAGTGTAATGCCTTCATATCAAAGAAGAAATTGGTGAGCAAGAATATTATCTTGGAACTGTAGGTTTTAACCCCATACATAAATTACCTACATATGAATTCTAAAAACAGAAGAAAAAAACAATTCCAACAGCATAAAACATAAAACAGATATTTTCCCCTGGATCCCAAAACTGGGACTACCAAATTGATTTTTCGTTATATTCCTTTCAATATTACAATACATATATATACATGTTGAAGCATCCATAAACCCCAATGCATTAACCCTGGATTAGAACATAAATGTAGTTCCCTTGACCGGATCTACAAAATACCATGGATAAAAACCATCATTCATAAAACCATGTGCGAAATCCATGCGCATAACCATAGGTAGGTCCACCCACCTAATATAGGATGTAGGGGGCTATCACCCGCCTTCTTAGCCCCCGACAAGGCGGGTAGCCGGCCCCCCCCATGACCCCCTTGTTGTGCCTGGTGCAATGTACAGAGGGAGCTACCACCCCCTGTGTGACCCCCCCACATGGGGTACTCGTGGAAAGAATATAACACTCACCCAAAATTATCCCACTTCTTGTTTCCTTTCCACAAGGGGCTACAGGAGAGTTTAGTCATTGATCTAGCCCTACAATTCACATTATTTATCTACAACAAGAGAACTTCTCAGTGCTCATAGACTTTGTCAATGCATTTGCAATATTCTTCAAAGTGTCCACCTTTACCAGCAACACCTTTTTTTCCTCAACCATATCCCTCACAAAGTGATACTGAACATCAATGTGCTTTGTCTTTGAAAGATAAGCTGGGTTCTTTACCAAGAAAATTGCA
This sequence comes from Pinus taeda, assembly GCA_000404065.3. Taxonomy (NCBI): domain Eukaryota; kingdom Viridiplantae; phylum Streptophyta; class Pinopsida; order Pinales; family Pinaceae; genus Pinus; species Pinus taeda. Next base: position 2,879 of record APFE030549341.1, on the reverse strand, counting down.
CTTTGGCTATCATAGTCTATCCTTATATTTCGATGTACTAACCCCCATACTTAACACAATCTCTGCAACCAAACTGCTTCCTTGCTTGCATGAGTGGCTTCCATGTATTCTTCCTCTATAGTTGAAAGTGCCACTATAGACTGTCTCTTACTCATCCAATTGACTGCACCTCCAAATAGGTTAAACACATACCCACTTATAGATCTTCTCTAATCTAGATCTCTAGCCCAGTCTGCATCAACAAAGCCACGGATTTCCAAAACTCTTTCCAATCTTGGTCTTCCTTGGTAGCACAAACCATAATAACTAGTGTCACACAAAAACTTTAAAACCCACTTCACTGTTGTCCAATTCTCCTTCCTTGGTTTTCACATAAACCTCCTCAATATTCCCACTGCATTTGCAATGTATGATCTAGTACATATCATTGCATACATCAAGCTAACAACTGCACTTTCATATGGAACACATGACATGTTATCTTCCTCTTTTTGTGTCGTGGGACAATGTTCAACAAATAACTTTACACCTACAGGAATAGGAACCTTCACCGGTTTACTATCATGCATATTAAACCTCTGCATTATTGTCTCAACATACTTCATCTGGTTTAACCAAAGCTTCCTCTTTTCCCGATCTCATTTAATTTCCATGCCCAAAATATAGTTTGCAGCACCAAGGTCTTTCATGTCAAATTTGGAGGACGTTTGGGTCTTCAAATCCTGGATAATTTCTTTTTCATTTCTAATTGGCAACATATCATCTACATACAAGACCAGATAAATGCTATGGTCATCAATTAATTTAAAATACACACAGTGATCTGCTTTGCTTCTGATGAAGCCAAGTCCCTATATAAATATATCAAATTTATAATACCACATCCTTGGTGATTGTTTTAACCCATATAAATACTTTTTTAACTTGCATACCAGTTCTTTCTTACCCTTCACTGCAAAGCCTTTAGGTTTCTTCATGTAGATCTCTTCTTCCTGATCCCCGTGAAGAAATGTTGTCTTCACATCCATCTATTCTACCTCAAAATAAAAAGTAGCAACACCAGATAAAAGTAATCTAATAGAAGCTATCTTGGAAACAAGAGAAAAAATATCACCAAAATCAACTCCTGGCACCTGGGAATAAGATTTTTCTACCAACACCCATTTTATGTAAATGGGTTTCCTTCTAGCTAGTAACTCCATGAGATCACAAGCCTCATTTTTTTGCAAATATGGCATTTCATCAACCATGGCCTCTTTCCAAAGTTTGTCATCCTCTGAATCTTTTGCTTCCCTCACAGTTTTGGGATCATCATTAGTAATAGATAAAGAAAAAAATTAATAGAAATAAGATGGACTATACCTTTCTGACTTCCTTCTTTCTCGAACTGATCTTCTCACAACTAGAGTTTGTGGCACTTCATCTTCTAATTCCTCTTTTGTTATGGAGTCTGATTCTTCCTCCTTTAGCTCAAAATCTATCTTCTCAGATTCATTTGGTAGGACTTCATGTTTAATAACATCTTTCACTTCTCTACACACCACATCTCAGTTGTACACAACCTTCCTTGTTTCTGGGTTCCAAATCTTATAACCTTTTAAGCTATCCTTATACCCAATAAAGATGCACCTTTCAGATTTACTATCTAACTTTGTTCTTTTCTCCTTTGGAACATGTACATATACATCACATCCAAATACCGTCAGATGTGAAAGATAAGGTTTCTTACTAATCCATACCTCTTGTGGAGTCTTATCCTCCAACGCTAATGAAGGTGATCTATTGACCGGGTAACATGCAGTCTCCATCGCCTCTGCCCGGAACTCCTATCCTAACCCAACACCACTAATAATGCTTCTTGCCTTTTCCATCAACGTCTTGTTCATTCTTTCTACAACCCCATTTTGTTGAAGAGTGTATGGAGTAGTATTTTACCCTGCTATACCACACTTCTTACAGAACTCTTCAAATTCCTTCTTGCAAAAATCTCCACCGTTATCTATCCTCAACACCTTTATCTTCTTCTCTATATGGTTTTCCATCAGAGAATTAAATTCTTTAAACTTGTGAAAGACTTCAAATTTCTTCTTGAGGAAATATATCCATGTATTCCTTGAGAAGTCATCTATAAATGATACATAATACATAGACTTGCCCAGTGATGGAACCGACATAGGTCCAAACATTACTGTGCACAAGCTCTAATATTTGTTTCACGCTCTTAGTACCTAATATATTTTTGTATGATTAGTTTTTTTGTGCCAATAACAATTATCGATTTATAAACATTTGTTTGCTTTTGAGCTAAGGTTTCCTTAGTTGTTGGTGCTTACAAACAAGTAAATTTCCTTAAGTTAAACAAGACATTCATGAGAAAAATAGCTTCAAAAATGAATAATGAACAAAAAACATGTACATTACAGCAAACCATCAAAGAGACACATTAAGAAAATGTTTTGATGAAGGAGTTCACCCCTTCTGGGCTACATCTCCTTGGTCCAGCTTCCATGGCTTGGGCCTCTGTATTAGCTCAATGTGGAAAAAAAATTGTTTACAAAGCTCTATGGCTCTCAATACCTACACCAATGTGTTCAAAAGGTCCAAAATTAGCTAATAACACTTCTTTATGATCTCAATTTGGTCGAAAATTGAGTAAGTTATGCCTCTTACAATATTTCCTATGAAGCCTCCACTAAATCTGGAGAGACTCTAGTTAAGTCCGCCAAAACTCGTAGTTTCCACCTAATTTGGCGGGTCTCCAAAATTGCCGCCATCTTAAACTCATGTTAATTAAGGCTAAATGGGTTTAATGGCATTAATCGCACTTAATGGTTGGTGCTAGCCCTTGGTGTTTAAAATGTGGTCGGTTGTATGGAGAG